>PVHP010052527.1:0-11044 GCA_004024765.1 Zapus hudsonius
GCGCACCAGGGCCACCACCTTGTGGGTCTGGTATATGTGGGTCCTGGGGAATTGAACCAGGGGCCCTAGGCACTGGAGGCGAGTGCCTTACCCACTGAGCCATCTCTCCAGCCCAAGGCTGCTTTAATGTTGTGAGTTTAGGGGGCTTTGTGTCGAAAATCGTCGGTTTCTGTCTCACTGGCTTATCCTGTGTTGATTGAATGGCTGTGGCTGGGATGCTGTTTGTTTTTCGGAGTCTGGTGGCCCCATGCTCCTGAGTTGTGGGAGGGTCAGGCTGGGTGTCTGATTGCTGCCACTTAGCAGTACAATGAGAAATTCCTCATAAAATAGTGCAAAGAATCTCCAGGGAGGCACTGGGTGTCCTGGTACTGGTACTACAAGTGTAAACAGTGGGTCTGCCCTGTGTCAGCCTGCAATTAGCAGTATAAGGAATGTCTGGTTTTCCATCTTCTCCCTAACACAGGTCAAAGTACTTAATATTTGCCAGTCTAATGAGTTAACATGTAAGTCATCTGGGTTTTCCCTGGTTTCCAGTGAGGCTAGGTATCTGTTCCATATCGGTTTCACTTATCTATCCACTGCTACATCAAGGTGACCCAAGTAACCACCCCTAAACTGAATTCACAGCTCAAGCAATCTGTTGTTATTGTTGAGGGTTAGGAATTTGGCTAGCATTGTGTCATCAACTGGGGGGCACCTGACAGCCCTCAGGTAGCAGTTGAGCCAGACTGGGAGCTCTGTACTCCTTGTACCCTAGCTAGAGTACCGGTGGGGTCCAGTATCCTTAGATATACCCTCTTCACAGAACTTTGAGTCTGCCACCAAGCCAATCTCTGCTGAATCCTCATCCCTGCCACCTTGAGGGTTATTGGTTCTCCTGTAGGTGCCACTGGTGTCTAGATTCCAGGTTGGGAATAGTTCATGGTCTGGTCTAAGAGGGCATGGCAGAAGGAATGTGGATTCTAAACCAGGATGGAACTCAGTGTGATGAGGTCGGGCTGGCATTGAGGGATGTCACTGGCGGTGCTGTTAGTGGTAGAGCAGGAAGTCAGGACTCCCTCAAGAGTGATGGACCGGGCCTGGCATCAGTCATGGGAGAGGCGATGCATGGGAGAACCACTTGAGTTGAGGATGAGTCATGGATTTATAAGAGGAAGCACGGTGTTCTCTGTGTGACTAACAGGAGGCCTGGGCCATAAAGTGGGGAGAATATAGGTGAAGCAGGTATGACCAACCCCTGGACACATGGGATATCTGTGTTCCTCCTGCCGGCTGGCTTCATTACAAAGTTGTCAGAGTCTGAGTAATTTTCCCCTCACATGACCCTGTCAAGTTTGGGAGAAGGCAGGAAGCCATGTCCAGGCTTACAGGGACAACGAGGGGGTGGGAGGGCAGGTCTCCAGTATGATTCTCTTGGGTCTCCTCCCTTGTGATATGCTTCATTCAACTGGGCTTCCTTGTCCAGCCATAATTACTGGACCACATTGGGCCCAGGAATGTCTGTTGGATTAAGGAATTTGAGCTCTTCCTCTAGTGGCTCCTGCTCTGGAGACTTCCCACTGTGGAGGAGGACCAGCCATCTCATGGTGCAGAAAGTTAGCCTCCTGGGCACTGCTGCCCAGGAAGTCAGGGCCGGCCTTCGAGTGCCAGACTGTTGATCTGTTCAGACTGGTCTGACCACATTCCTGCAGCAGGAGAGCTGGCAGTTAGCTTCCTGGAGACTGAAGGGGCACCTCCAGGCCTCACTGACTTGCACTGTGAATGTGGGGGGCTGGGTTTTCATAAGTCTGACTTGGAACCAAGGTAATCAATTTAGTCAGTAGCCCAGGGGTCATGTGGGAAAGCACCGTCCCCCTGTACTGTGTCTGCAAGACAGATGAATCATTGTCAGTTTTCCTTGCCAAGATGGCTCCCTAGGAGAACCCCAAGATGAGGGGTGGCCAGGAGGTATTCTTGGGGAGATGATAGGTCACTTACACCTTGGCTTTCCCAGGACCCTGTACAGGTGGATCTCCTTGGCCTGTGGGTGCTGCCAGATCTGCCTGAATCCCTGTGTTGCAGATAAGGAGAATATGCTATTGGTTGTCTGAGGCTCATTCCATCTTTCCCTTTGCAGCTATCCGGGTGACCTGCACAGGATCCTGTGGGGTCTCCAACAAGGCCAACGATGGGACATGGGTGGTGGAGGAGAGCTACTTTAACAGCTCCCTGTCACTGGCTGACAAGGGTAAGTCTGGGAGCTAGTGGTGATTGCTGGAGCAGCTCTTGTCTGGAGTGGAACCTGTCTGTCCAGGTACCTACCACAACTTTATCTTGGTTTCCTACATTGTCCCACCTTCTGGTAATGGGTGTGGGTGACTCTAACCCTTGGTGGCTGTTCTGCCCCTATCCCTGTTTAAACCAAGCTCCTATCTGCAGTCCTCAGCTCCCACTCTGGCCATGCTGCTGGAGACAGGCAGCGTAGGCCGGTGTCTTCAGTGCCTACTGCTGTCCTGACGCTGTGGTCACCAAGGGTCTCCTCAGGCCTGTCCCCTCCTCCTTGTTTCTGCAGGGAGTCTGCCAGCTGGAGAGCACAACTTCCCCTTCCAGTTCCTGCTTCCTGGTGAGTAGAACACCTGCAGCTCTGGTACCATGGGCCACATAGGTGGCTGATACTAGGTACCAATCCCTGCTCTCTCCCTAGCCACAGCACCCACATCCTTTGAGGGACCTTTTGGGAGGATTGTGCACCAGGTACGGGCAATCATCGACACTCCACGTTTTTCCAAGGATCACAAGTGCAGCCTTGTATTCTATATTTTGAGCCCCCTAAACCTGAACAGCATCCCAGACATTGAGGTAAGGATGGAGATGGGGCCACTTTGATGACCTGCAGCCCTCTAGGCTATGGGGCTAGGCCTCGGTGCCTGTGTCCCCATGCTCACTTGCTAAGTCCCTCCCCTTCCACCCCTTCAAGCAACCCAATGTGGCTTCTGCTACCAAGAAGTTCTCCTACAAGCTGGTGAAGACGGGCAGTGTGGTCCTCACAGCTAGCACTGACCTCCGTGGCTACGTGGTGGGGCAAGTGCTGCGGCTGCAGGCTGACATCGAGAACCAGTCCGGCAAGGACACCAGTCCTGTGGTGGCCAGTCTGCTGCAGGTCAGAGCCCTTTGGCTGCCTGGGTCTGGCCTCATGGGAGAGAAGGGGTGGGTTGCTGGCCTGTCCAGGCCCACAGGCTGCTCTTTTCTCAGAAAGTGTCCTACAAGGCCAAGCGCTGGATCTACGATGTGCGTACCATTGCAGAAGTGGAGGGTGCAGGTGTCAAGGCCTGGAAGCGAGCTCAATGGCAAGAGCAGATCCTCGTGCCCGCCCTGCCCCAGTCAGCCCTGCCTGGCTGCAGCCTCATCCACATCGACTATTACCTGCAGGTTTGGTGTTGCCCGGGGCCGGGTGTCCTGAGGCAGGGTGGCCTTAACCCTGGCTCCTCACCACCTGCATTCTCTCCAGGTCTCCATGAAGGCACCTGAAGCCATCGTGACCCTTCCTCTGTTTGTTGGCAATATTGCTGTGAACCATGTCCCACTGAGTCCCAGTCTAGGCCCGGGGTCTCTTCCTGGGGCCTTGTCCCCAGTGGTACCTTCTGCACCACCCCAGGAAGAGGCTGAGTCTGTGGCTAGTGGCCCCCACTTCTCCGACCCAGTCTCCCTTTCAACCAAGAGCCACTCCCAGCAACAACTACCACCTGCCACTCTGGGTTCTACGCCTGTCACCACTGAGTCATATGCTCAGGATAGCAGCTCTGCCCCACACTCTCTGCATCCTCCCTTGTGCGTCTCTACAGGTGCCACTGTCCCCTACTTTTCAGAGGGCTCCGGGGGTCCAGTGCCCACCACTAGCGCCTTGATTCTCCCCCCAGAGTATAGTTCTTGGGGCTACCCCTATGGTGAGTGGAAAGGACAGGGGCTGGTATGTTTGGGGGGGTATAGTGTGAATGTCTGGAAACCCCTTGTAGATCCTGCTGTCTCCCTACAGAGGCCCCACCATCCTATGAGCAGAGCTGTGGTAGTGCTGACCCTGGCCTGACCCCTGGGAGCTGACCCTGGAGAGCTAACCCTATGCTGCCTTCTTCGGCTGGCCTGGTCTCTGCCCTGGGATGGGATGCCCAGGGCCTTGTGCCTTCGTTCTCTGCCTGGCCCAGCCACTCAGGACCTGCGGCTGCCTACCTCTTGCAGACCAGACTTTTCCTGGCTCCCCTGGAGTCAGCTCTTTTCTCCTGGGGCTTGGGTGGGGCGGCTGGAAACTTAGACCTGAAGAAACTGTAAATAAAGTGCTTTATTTGTAGAGCTGGGTAGAACTGGCCTTCACACCCTACAGCCTCACCCCAATGTGGACCTATTCTGCCCACACTCAGGTTTGCCTACTGCCCTGGCCCTGCCCCAGCAGGACACACCCCTGCGAGCTCCTCCCTCTGACCTGCCCCATCCTGGCGCACAAACACTTGGTGCTCCACTCTTGGGTTCCTTTCCTGCACTCTGGGAGACTCAGCCTGGATAGAGCTGCACTGGCCTCTCTCCTGTCTGTTGCTGAGAACACACTCCTCTTCATTTGATAGTAAACAGTGGCCAGCACCCTAACCATTGTTCCAGATGGCTCAGTTTGGACACCTGGCCACAGAGGAAACTTGTGGTGGCAAGTGGTGGGACAGATTGACATCTATAGTAAACCTCCCTGCCCTTTGGCCTGGGGTCACCACTAGCTCTGAGCATTGTGTCTCTTCACAGTCACCCCAGCTGAACACAGGTCTCAGGACTGCGGTCTAGGTCCCTTTAGCAAGCTAAAAAGGCAGGGTTTTGTGAGGCAGCATTTCTCAGACAGGCAGGCATCTGGTTCAGAGGGAAGACCCTGGGGAACCAGCACTGGCCCTGCTGGCCATGAGCAGATACACACTGGAAGTGATTATGGTGGGCTTGGCCAAATTCTAGCCCCGGTGGGGGAAGGGAGCTTTGCTAAGTGTGGTAGTCACCTTGGCTGTGTATGTAACCTGCTCCCGAACTTACTGAAGGAGAACAGATTCCTGGCTGTGCAAACATTCCGAAGCTGGGGCTGCCACCCTGAGCCCAAGGTGGTTGTCCAGTTTCCACGTCACCCAGCCAACTAGGCCTGCACAACAGTGTCAGAAGAGCAGAGAAGTGGGTGATGTCTCTTGCATACACACCATTTTCTACTCCTTGTTGGCAACATGCTCTTTCACTGGGCAGCCATATAACCATATGGAGGGAAGCTGGGTATTAGAGAAAACAGAAAGTGGGCCGATGATGCAGTAGTGTGAACACATGGAATTCCACGTTTGTCTCTTAGCTGGCTGCAGAAGCTTGCAAGCATTCAACTCCCTCACTTTGGTCCACTCGTGAGAATGTGAATGGGAACAGAACCTGCCTCTCAGAACTGATGTGAACATGAATACCTTCACCTGTGGGTAGGTGATCAGTGGCCACCTCAAGTCAGCAGGTCTGGCTGATTGCAAAGTGGAAATGGAAGGACCTCCTGTAGCTTCTAACATATTTGCTCACATCATATTTGCCTGAGAAGTATTTTTCCCCATGTTTCAACTTCACTTAACAAGTACTTATTTCTCTGTATGCCAGAGGGTATTAGAATAATATCATTAGTGTACACAAAACAGTGACCTTGCTGGGTGTGGTGGTGCATGCCTTTGATCTCAATAGAGGTAGGAGGATCACTGTGAATTAGAGGCCAGCCTGAGACTTCAGAGTTCCAGGTCAGTCTGAGATCCTGCTTTGGAAAAACAAACAAAAAACTTTCATCCTGATGAAATACAATAATGTTATGAAAGGCTATAGGAGAGTCAAATGATACACTGGGCTACGGAGCAAAAAACATCAACAGGTGAGTGGCTTCATTATTAACTAAGGAGGAAAAGAAAGATTTCTATGAAGTGATACTGAAGAATCAAGGATGGCAAAGAAGCAAACTCTGCCCATATCTGAAATAGAAATCTTCAGCCAGGCGCGGTGGCTCATACCTTTAATCTCAGCACTCGGGAGGAAGTGGTAGGAGGATCGCCATGAGGTTGAGGCCACCTGAGACTACAGAGTGAATTTCAGGTCAGCTTGGGCTAGAGTGAGACCCTACCTTGAAAAACAAAACAAAAAAGCTTCAGGGGGACTGGAGAGATGACTCAGCCGTTATGGTACCTGCCTGCAAAACCTGAGGACCCAGGTTGGATTCCCCAGTACCCATGTTAAACCAGGGGGTCACAAGGTGGCACATGCTTCTGGAGTTTGTTTGCAGTGGTTAGAGGCCCCAGTATGTCCATTCTATCTGCCTCTCTGTCTCTCAAATATTTCTTAAAAGTTTCAAAAAAAAAAAAAAAAAAAAAGGCCAAACCGGGTGTGGTACACATGCCTTTAGTCCCAGCACTCAGGAGGCAGAGGTAGGAGGATCCACGTGAGTTCGAGGCCAGCCTGAGACTACATAGTGAATTCCAGGTCAGCCTGGGCAAGAGGAAGACCCTACCTTAAAACAAAACAAAACAAAAAAAAGCCAGGTATGGTGGTACACACTTTTTTTTTTATTCATTTATTTTTGGTTTTTTGAGGTAGGGTCTCACTCTAGCCCCTGTTTTTTTTTTTGTTTTTTTTTTTTTTCTTTTAGGTGCACATCTTTAATCTCAGCATTTGGGAGGCAAAAGTAGGAGGATCACTGTGAGTTCGAGGCCAGCCTGGGACTACAGAGTGAGTTCCAGGTCATTGAGACCCAGCCTGGAAAAAGTTTCAGGAAAGGGAGAGAGTGGGTTCTATCCATGTCAGGAGCTGAGATGGAGAAGTGGGTATGGGAGAAGCTGGCTTGGGTTGGGTCACAGGCCACAGAGGACCGCAGACTGTTTTCTGGGCCTTTCAGAAGGGTTCAGGTCGCCAGCCTGTTATAAACTGCCTTAGACTTTGACAGACAGTTCAGCTGTCCTAAATAAACCTTGGATGGTAAGTGGGGGCTGTCCATTTCCTTTTTTATGTGTCTGCACCCTCTGTGCCAGACTTAACAGGCATTTTTCACCACAGTCTGTCTCCTTGTGAGACTGAGCAGGGACCTCATTTTCTCTCTTGCTGCTTTTCTCAAGTCCCAGGAACGGGAGAGACAGGATTGGCCAAAGGGATCAAGTAGCCTAAAAGGGTTCACCTGGTGTTAGGTTGCTGGCCAGTTAAGGCCGCTTGGTTTGCAGAAAAAGGCTTTACTCTGTGCATAGCAAGCTTGTACCTAGCAGAGCTTGGAGAAACCAGGGAGAGCACAACTCCCAAGTGGAGCACCCCCAATCAGCATCTATCTAGGGAGCCTTCCCAGTGAGGGCAACTTTTTCTCTCTTAAAAAATTTTAGGGCTGGAGAGATGGCTCAGCGGTTAAGAAACTTGCCTCCAGGGCCTAATTCAATTCCCCCGGGTTCAATTCCCCAGGACCCACATAAGCCAGACCCACAAGGTGGTGGCCATGGTATGTGCTCGCTCTCTCTCTCTCTCTCTCTCTCTCTCTCTCTCTCTCTATCTATCTATCTATCTCTCTGCTTGAAAATGAATAAAATATTTTAAAATTTTAAATTTATTTATTGAATTTTGAGAGCATGTGAGACAAAGAGGCAGAGAGAGAGAGAGAGAGAGAAAGAGAGAGAGAGAGAGAGAATGGGTATGCCAGGGCTTCCAGCCACTGCTAACAAACTCCAGACATGTGCTACCCTGTGCATCTGCTTTATGAGGGTCCTGGAGAACTGAACTCAGGTCCTTCTGCTTTGTAAGCAAATGCCTTAAACCACTAAGCAATCTCTCCAGCCCTCTTCTCTTCTTTTTTCAAGGTAGGCTCTCAATTTAGCCCAGGCTGACCTGGAATTCACTATATAGTCTCAGAGTCTTGAACAATCCTCCTACCTCTGCTTCTCAAGTGCTGCCTCCCAAGTTCTGGGATTAAAGACGTGTGGCACCACACCTGGCAGGGAAATTTTAAAAAATATTTTTGGGCTGGAGAGATGGCTCAGCGGTTAAGGCACTTGCCTCCAGTGCCTAAGGCCCCAGGTTCAATTCCCCAGGACCCACATAAGCCAGACCCACAAGGTGGTGGCCCTGGTGCTCTTGCTCTCTCTCTCTCTCTCTCTCTCTCTCTCTCTCTGCTTGAAAATGAATAAATAAAATATTAAAAAATATTTTTTATTTATTTTCAAGGAGAGGGAGACAGAGAAGAGACAGAGAGAAAGAATGGGTCCACCAGAGCCGGGCTTGGTGGTGCACGTCTTTAATCTCAGCACTTGGGAGGCAGAGGTAGGAAGATCACCATGAGTTCAAGGCCACCCTGAGACTAGATAGTGAATTCCAGGTCAGCCTGGGCTAGAGTGAGACCCTACCTCAAAAAACCAAAAAAATTAAAAAATTAAAAAAAATACAATGCCTAAAATGAAAAATTCAAAGAATAGGAAAAAGTGGCAAAAAGTAAAAGATTTAGCCTCCCAAAAGCCAAAGTTGGTCAAGAAAGTAGAGGAGAATCCTAAAGTAGATGAGGATATTGAGAACTTGTCCTTGAAAAGAAAAGAACAAAACTGAGCAGGAAATTAAATAAAGCTAAAGAGTATGGTAGTGATCAGGGTGAGAAATTATCTGTGGATGGATCACAAAATCGCAAAGTCATAGAAAGTATGGGAGAAGCCTTGCACAGCATAAATGTCAGATGCAGAAATTCCAACAGCCATTTAGAAGTTCTAGAAAGACAGAAGAGAAAGAATGGGGAGGATGAGGTATCCAAAGAAATCACAGAGGGAAAAAAAACCATCAGAAGTCAAAGTATAAAGAGAATGTTCTTTTTTTTTTCTTTTTCTTTTTCTTTTTTTTTTTTTTTTTTTTTTTTTTTTTTTTGGTTTTTCGAGGTAGGGTCTGGTTCTAGTCCAGGCTGACCTGGAATTCACTATGTAGTCTCAGGGTGGCCTTGAACTCACGTCGATCCTCCTACCTCTGCCTCCCGAGTGCTGGGATTAAAGGCATGCGCCACCACTCCCAGCTATAAAGAGAATTTTCTAAGCACCTTTAGAGAAGAAAACTTGTTGAATGAAGGTGCTGTCCTTTGGCTGGCAGCTGATTTTTCATCGGTGACACTGTATGTCAGTAAGCAGTAGAGGACTGGAGAGATGGCTCAGAGGTTAAGGCACTTGTCTCCAGTGCCTAAGGCCCCCAGTTCAATTCCCCAGGACCCACATAGGTCTTGGTGTTCTCTCTCTCTCTCTCTTCTGTATCTCTCTGATTGAAAATGAATAAATAAAATATTTTCAAAAAATAAGCAGTGGAGCAACATCTTCAACATTCTGAGAGAAAATGGTCTAGAACCTGAACTTCTGTCCAAGGTCAAGTTAGCGTTTAAATGTGATGGTAAAGTAAACACATTTTCAAACCTTCAGAGCCTCAGAAAATTTGCCAGCCAGAAACCTCTTATGAAAGAATTGCTGAAAGATGTACTACCACAATGTGAAATGAATTGTGGAAGGGAAAATAGAATTCAAGAAAATGTGGGTAAAACTTTAATGGACTCAACGTGTGAAGCTGGAGGGACACGTGATGGCCTGAGCTTCCTGTTCATCAATGAGGTAAAGATCGATAAGTCAGGAATGAAGATCTTGGGGAATCAAGGTGAAGCACTTTACCATGCAAGGAAAAAGAGACCCCCAAGTTTGTGAAGGCCTTGGAACCAGAAGAAACCTCAGAGGTCAAGGAAGAGGAGGGCAAAGAAACCTTGGAGAAGGGAAGGGAGAAGAGACCTCAAAGGTAGAGAAAGAGGAGGCAGAAGAAACATCAGACATGGAGGAGGGAGAAGAGACCTCAGAGATGAGGGAGGTGAGAGAACACATCTCAAAGATGGAGGGGAAGGGAAAGAGACCTCAGACATGGGGGGGGATGGAGAAGAGGATTCAGTATTACATGAAAAACAGAATTCAACCTTTCGGGTCCTTGATGTGGTGGACACACAGTGTGGTGTTGAAATGATCAGGGATGGCTTGAAGATTAATTAGTTTGGTACTGGAGTCTGGGTCAAAGGAGGAAGGAGGTAGAAAGGTGAAGACTATCTCCTAGACTGAGAAAAAAGAGACTTTATATGACTTAAAAGATATTGCCCTTAGCTGGGCTTGGTGGCGCACACCTTTAATCCCAGCACTCGGGAGGCAGAGGCAGGAGGATCACCATGAGTTCAAGGCTACCCTGAGACTACATAGTGAATTCCAGGTCAGCCTGGGCTAGATCGAGACCCTACCTCGAAAAAAAAAATATTGCCATTAGTTATTTGGTTTGGGACTCTGAGAAGAAAAGGTTGGTGAAGTCCCAGGAAGTACACAAAACCCAAGAAGAAACAACTATGCCTATGTCTAACATTACATGTAGCCTCTCTCTCAAAGTCACTGGAGATAAGTCATGGTGATCTCAAACAAGCTTGTGTACAAATGGGAGTGTTCTGTCATCAGCCCCCCTGCTTTTAAGGAACACAGAGAAAGAGAGACACAAGACTGTGGAAACAGAAGAGCTAACAGCTAAAGAAACGGAATGAGTCTGGGCAACAGAAGAAAATTTTAGAAGAGGTGTCATCAGGGTTTTCAGAGAGATGCAAGAAGAAATTGGAAATTTAAAACATCACTATACGATGTCTTAGGAATGAAAGATTCAGTTGAAGGTCTGAGTAGCTTAGCAAGCATACAAAAAAAGTAAACAACCTAGATGATGAAATGGAAGAATTCACCAAGGATACAATGCAACTGACCAAATAGATAAGTGATCAAGAAAGAATAAGAGAGGGGGAGGATAAATTGAAGCTGCAACATCCGTTGGATAGGAATTCCAGAGAAAGATGACAATTCAATGGAGCAGAGGATATCATCAAAGGAAGGAACTGAAGAAAACTTCCCAGAGCTGAAGGGTTCACATTTTGAGATCATCAGTGCTCACTGACTACCCAGTTCAATTGATGAAAACAGACTGACTCCTAGACATATCTTGGTGAGGTTTTGGGAATTATAGTGATAAACAGAAA
>PVHP010052528.1:0-11072 GCA_004024765.1 Zapus hudsonius
TTTTTTTTTAAATCTTATTTTTAATGGATTAGTTTTACTGGGTGATTATTTATGGAAGCAATCCAGTGCTATTCCAAAACTATAGTAGAGTATATCATTGTTGCATTATCGTAAGCCATCAGTTGTTTCAATAAAGATTTCTGCCCCTTCCAAAACTTTGACCCAGGAAATACCAAGTTCTCATGACTAAGTGGGGAAGGTAAAGGATTAAGAAGAAAAATATGGACTAGAGACTTTTGGAAATCACACAGAAACAATTTAACTAATAACATTATTTCCATGTAAATTTAAAATGAGTCAAACGTGGTTGCATATGTCTGTAATCTCAGCACTTGAGAGGTAGAGGCAGGAGAGTCAGAAGTTCAAGGCCAGGTTGGACCACATAATGAACTCAATGCTCTTCTGGACTATGTGAGACCTTGTCTCAAAAACAAGTAAACAAATTGTTACGTGTCCTTCAAGGCTTAGTTTCTATCCACTTGCACACACCATAAAAATTGGTTTTTGAGAGTAAACAAAAACCATTTAAAAATTATTGACCTAAAAAAGCAGAGACACAAATCCTGAAGTCTCTAGATTTTCTCTTCAAGGTTGCTTCCCTTTCTCATTAAATGGCAGCACCTGCTTTGATGCATCTAGATGCACAGACATGAAAACAATTCTGAATTTCTGGCCTGAACTGAAGATCTCGCAGGTGCTGGTATTATCTGCACCGCTCTTATAGTTATCCATCAATGTGCCCAACTCCTTCCTGCTGAGAATTTATGATGAATGAAATGTCCTCTCATTCACTCCCTCCTCTTCTTTAGCTTTCTTTGCTCTTTGAAACATAGACTGTTTTAGTTGGAATCAAAGACTTAAGCTTGAATTATTACTGGTCAGATCATACTGTTGGCGTTAATGACACGGAATACATAAATTTCTAAGCAAAATCTTTAGTGCCATGATGTCAGAAATGTTGAGATTCATCCGAGTCCTCTTCAGTGCTATTGGCTTCTTTGTGTAGCTAACATGCTCGTAGTTGCTGAATTGGTAGGAAATGACAGAAGGAGGTAACTGAATGAAGGGAGATTTTAATCTGTAATAAACTTCATAGAGCATGTACCTGGGCTGACCTTGACTCTATTTTCTCCCTAGTATGCATGTGTACCAAAAAGTCATTAAAGTTTCCTATGATCTTGCAAGCACACACACACACACACACACACACACACACACACACATATTGCATGTCTCTTGCAACAAAGCTGTGCCAACATAAGAAGGCCATCACCAGAACTGTGAGCCAAGCGAGGTCTCTTTTCTTTTTCTTTCTTTCTTTCTTTTTTGAATAAATATTTTATTTATTCATTTTCAAGCTGAGAGAGAGAGAGAGAGAGAGAATGAGAGAGAGTCTGGCTTATGTGGGTCCTGGGGAATTGAACCCAGGGCCCTAGGCACTGGAAGCAAGTGTCTTAACCGCTGAGCCATCTCTCCAGCCCAGTCTCTTTTCTTTCTAAGTGGTCGACCTCAGATACTTCATCCTGGGAATCACAAGAGACACCAAGGTGCCAACTGCCTCTGAGAAGTGACAAAACAACACTTATTAGGTTTGAAAAACCATTTTACAGTGACAAAGCATCCTCTCTTTAAATATTTATTTTTTTGCTAATTTTCTTTATGGAAATTACCAATTTGACTACAAACTGCCATAAGGGAAAATCAGGTTTAAGTAAGAAGAGTACCTGCTTTGCCATCACATATTATCCAGGTAGAGGAAAAGAAGATGTAACTTTGAGATTGTTAAACACAGTACGCCACTAAGAATGGCATAACTACAACCACAGGATGGCACACCCATGCATACACTCAAATTATTACTTATATTCAGTATACATTATATTCTCTGCAAATTATTCCCAGGTTATAGCATAATCACAGCATACTTTAATTGTTGGGATTGAACTTCATTTTACAACCTTAAATATGAAATAGGAATTAAAAAAAGAAAATCATTTTTCTTGATAAAATATGCAATTAAATATGGACCCAATATTTCTCTCCATAGGTACTTAAGTTAGTAATTCTACCCTAAAACAAGTCAAAGTATATTTCTGTTGCTACCCTAGAAAAATTCTTAAAACAGATTATTACTGATGTTAAAATACCTATAAAGTTAAAATTTCTTTAAGAGGCATTTTGTAAATTATTCCTGAATCTTTTGCTGAAAAGACGTTCATTCTTTCATCCAATTGAAATCATAAAATTATTTTGAATGGACATGAATGGCAGACATAGTCCCTGCATTCAGCTCAAGAAGGCCTGATTAACATACTTGAAAAGCTGGAGTAACTTTGTGTGTGGAACAGGCAAATGCCAAGCCTGACCAGAATTATGGGAGAAATGAAAAGGAAGGACGTGGAGGTTGTAGAGGAGATGAGCAAGAGGTGAAGGCTGGATGAGTTTTTAAATAGTAGGATTTAATGTGTCAGAGAATTAGAAGTGTTTTGTAGAGCATTTCCTCCAAGACTTGAACTTTTTCTTCTTTAAATATTTGAATAATTTCAAGTGTGTTCCAATTTATGAAACATAAGTGGTAGATTCTGGTAACAAAGTCACCCTGATGAGAGAACAATTGGAGGCAGAAAGGCCATACAAGACCCTCATGCCCATGGCTTATAATTATGAATGAATGAATGAGAAAAGTATGGTTTCTGTGATGGTTGTTTGTCAACTTGACCTATGTAATAATCCACAGTAATCTTGGGCAGGTCTCTGAGCTTGAGAAGGGAGGAGTTCCCTTCTCCAGAGTGAGCCCTTCCCCCCAGTGGGTGGGCCTTCCAAGGGGACTAAATATAAGGAAGCTTGAGGGGAAGGGAACCTCTCTTCCTTCCTCCCCCAGCTGCTGGTGCTTGTTTGTGACTTGCACTCGCATCCTGCTCTCCTACCCTTCCTGGACATCGGAACCGTTTCCTTGGCCTCACGTCATGGACTGAAGAGCAGCTGCTCTCCAGGGAGCCTTCAGGCCTTCAGGGCTGGATTGGGACTACTGAGGTCTCCAGCCATGTGGGCTAAACAGTTACTGGTTCCTTTGCCTGTGGACCTGCAGACTGCTATTGTTGAACTGTCTGTCGTAAGCTACCCCAATAAATTCCCTTTTACTACAATCAATTCTATCAACTCTGTTTCCTCTAGAGAACCCTGACTTATACAGTTTCTAAAGAGAAGACCAGAGCAAGGAGAGAGTGGTAATGGCTTTGTGTGAGGGCTTGGCTTTCTTCGGGCTGGCAGAGTTGAAGGCTGGTGGAGGGGTGAGTCTTCCTCAGTGCTAGCATAGATCCTATCAAGGCTGCTTTGATAGAGGTGGAAATGACTTGTTCCCGTGAGGCGAAAGAAGTCAAAGGTATAGGAGACAGGGTGTCCACAAAGTCGTACCCTCCCTAGTTGGTCATGTTAGCAATGCCCTGTTTGAGACGTGAGGCAGGGGGCTGCTTCTCCTCACTGCTAGTGCCAGTCCCTGTCTATGTCCCTCTTTATTTTGACTACGATGGCCATTAGCAAGCTGCTTTATAAGATTTCTGGCTAACAAGCCCTCCTATGCTCAGAAGTAACTCAGGCATGACTTCTCTAGAAAGGGCTGGATAACCACCAGCACTATGAATGAAAGATTGCTGTGCTAAGGGTTCTTCTTGCTGTGGAAGGAACACGGGAGCCTGGTCTGACCCACCCACCTGCATTGAACTCCATATCAAATGGAAAATCCCTCTGGGCTTTTTGTTACTTTCTGTGATCTTGCTTAATTGCTAGAATGGGCCATTTGGAAAAGAAAAGGACACTCACTTTGTGGCTTTTTTTTAATGAGGATGTGGCCGGGGTGGGCTCTCAGGCTGAGGGGAGATACACTGTGTAGACAGCACAAGGACAATTTTGTGTGCGGAGGGGGATAGAAAGTGAGCAAACACTGCCATGAACTGTTTACAAGTGGAAGCATCTGGAATGCAGCTGTGACACTCTTCTAGAAATTTGCCCTGCAGTGGCTTTGTTTTTGCCCTTTTCTGTGACTCTGGGAATCAGCATGGTTATTGCAGAAGGGAAGTGCTCAGTATTGGCTGATAATTTGAATGAATGAATGAATGAATGAATGAGAATATCATGTTTTCTAGATAAAAGACTGGAGCAAAGATAGAGGGTGTAAACATTCCCCCAAAGGCAAGGATAGTAAAAGTCCAGATCTGATGATGGCTAAAGACAGGGATACAAGCAGTAGTTGTAAGAACTACTTTGATGATATTTGGTGTCCTGATTGGTGGTGGAGACTTGAAGGGGGAAAATCAAGTTAAGACTGACTATGAAGCTTCCCTCCACCACAGGCATCTGAGCTTTAGGGAACACAAAGGGTAGCGGGCTTTGGACAGAGGATAACCAATTTGACTTTGATTACATTAGTACTTTATTTGCTTATTAGAAAAGAGTTTTAACTCCCTTATGAATAAGCTCATTTATATTTGTTATGAAAGCAAATATATCAAAGAGTAATATGAGATGTTACTAAATATGTTTATTTATATAGATAAACTATAATATAGATTGTTTTCAGCATAAAGCATTACAGATTTCTGTTGATAGCTAAAGATGATATATAGCCAGAAGAAACATAGTAATAGAGGAATCTAGAATAATGAGTTGTATTACCGTATTTCTCCCTGATGATTAGCAAACACATCGACCCCACTTTAGGCATGAGGACACTGAGGACCCATGAGGCTAGTGTCCTTCACTGGGCACATGTCGAGGGTACTGAGCATGTGCCAGGCACTTGCTTGGTACTGGAGATAACAAAAAGCATACAATACCCGTACTCAAGGGGATCTTTGCCAAGGCAATGAAAGGTAGTTCCCAGGAGGCAGGAGATCTTTATACAGCATAAGGAGTATTGTGAGGAAAGCATGCCCAAGCTGCAAGGTGCAATTAGTTGAGGCATGGGAGCGGATCTCAGAGAAGGCCACGTGCAAACTGACCTGGGAAGGATGAGCAGAAGGTCCATAGACATAGTGAGTTGTGAAACAGAGTCCAGGTGACAGCTATTCTGCCAAGAGGAATTATACTTCTGGACTCGGGAGACAGCAGTTTCCTGAATCTCGGTTCAGTGCTGTTTTAGAAGGTGACCTCCCCCTGGGAGGTATGTAAAAGTTCAGCACAGCAATCAACAATCTTGCATAGAAAACGGGAAGCATTTAGGGCTCATGCCTCATCACACGGAGAGATTAAAATAGTCTAAACCCTCCTACCTAAAATTCCCACTTCCCCTTTAGAGTAATTGTATTATTATAACTGTTTACTTCCCTCCAGAATATTTAAATCCATTGGGACACACCATAAAACTGAAGTCTGGATGGAATCCTAAGGGTCACTTTGCAGTGATGAAAGGCAGGAGTGGGGGTCATGGGAACAGCTGCTATCCTAGGGCAGTCAAACAGGAGAAATTTTTGTAAGGGACTTAATAGTTCTCCATAAAACTGTCCCAAGTCATTCTGCATTTTATTATCACCCACAGTTTTTTATGTCAATAATAAAATACCCATCCCTGCCCAGGCAAGTTGTTCCTGCTGATTCCCTATGACTCCTTCACATTCTACTACATGGACTTAACACATGGCACACAGAAAGCACAGCCTAAGCAGGAATTAGAAATGTCCAAAGTGTCTGCCAGCCACCCAATCAGCACAGACTGTCACATGTTCTCTACCCAGTTTCCTCTTTAAAGGGAGCTGAGCAGACAGAATCTGCTGATCAGTGCTTATCTTCCTGAAAATGTATGTATCTCCAGTGAAGAGTCCTATCCAAACTTTTCCCATCAGTTTCCAGCCAAGGCTCCTGTCACTTCCCGCAGGCTCTTCAGAAGCAGTCCTCACTCATCAGCTCAGGTCGGGCCATCTGGCAAGTGCTTGGAGGTGTGAACACAGAGGGATCTTTGATGCCTAGCTGTACATCAAAGAACCGCGTGGACATGATCACACTGTAATTTCTGATGAAGGTCTCCTGGACAGGATAACAATCCTTGGCTGTGTAAACGCCGATCCAGGTTTCATCTAGAGAGGAAGAAAGTTGATCTTTTAAGAGAGAAGGGAGGCAAAATGCCTGTACTTTTTCTTATTTTGCTGAATGAACACAACATAAAAGGTACTGTGTTAGCCACTTTCCAGCCCACCTTGGAGGCATTTACGTTATTCCACAGCTGCCCATTTTGAAATTGTTTTGCTTCTCCCAAACCAAAATTTCTATATCAATTAAACCATAATTTCCCATTTTCTTCTTCCCAAGTCCTTCGAAACCAGCATGCTTTTGTCTGCCTGAGGTGATGTGCTTACCTCACCTAAACACAATAATTTGTGACTGGTTCGTTGTTCTTAACATAATGTCTTCAGGGTTTATTCATGTTCCCCCATATGCCATAATTTCCTTCCTTTCAGAGAATGAATAAATTCTACTGCATGGATATACCACATTTCATCTCTTTATCCACTGATGGCATTTTAGTTATTCCAACCTGGGAATGATGTTACTATGGACATGGAAGTTCTCATAAGTGTTTGAGTCCTCACGATCATTCTTTGAGGTATGTATCCAAAATTGATTTAATTTTTGGAACAAAGTTCCTTTCTATTTCCCACAGCATGATTGTCTACATGCTTTAAACGATCTCAGAAGTAAAAGGAATAGTTTCATATCAAAGCAGATGTGTTTGCATTCAGAGGAATAAAGTTTCTCTGAACACTACAACTTTAATGAGTGAGGTGGGGGAAGGAAAAGTTGACACTTAATTCTGGTGTGTGTCTCAGAAGAATCCCTCAGGTCAGAGATCATGGGGACATCAGGAAAAGCCCTTTAAAAAAGCCCTAAAAGCCCAGGGGCACACAGGAGCAAAGTGCATGAGCAAACCCCACAGGACTTTAAGCAATTGATTTAACATTATGTTTTCCTAACAACTACCTCCCTTAGACTTAAATCTGTATTCTCCCATCATGCATCCCAAAACACAGTGCTCAGATTCTTTCCATTCTTACATGATCTAGCCGACCTTCTGTCAGACCACTCCTGGACCAAGATCTGCTCCTGAGGGCCCCCAATAGAGTACTGGTCTTCAAAGGTAGAGTTCAGCGGAATGTCAAGAGGATCCCAAGTTTCTGTCAGGGGGATCTTTGAACACTGTTTGGTGGCTTGCTCAATCTGAAACATCACTCCCTCTTTATAGAGCAAAATATATTCAAATAATCTGAAAGATAAAAGAAAATAATTGAAGACTTTATGTTAGAATCATCACGTTTTTTACCAGCATAAAGTGTGAAGGCCTTTGAGAGAAATTACTTTTAAAATAATTGCTGCATAATAATTTACAAACATTATTCACTCCAAACCACCCAAATAATTAAAATTCGGAAGATAAAATTAAATATTCAAAGCCGGGGAGTTGGTTGGGAGGTTAAAAGATGCTTACTTCAAAGCCTACTGATCCAAGTTAAATTTCTCAGCATCCATGTAAAGCCATACCTAAAACATGTCATAAGCATCTAGCATTTGTCTGTAGCAGTAAGAGACCCTGGTGTACCCATACATGCACACAAGCAAATATGTGCACAATACATACACATGTGCAAATAAATAAAATTATTTTAATTAAGTATTCACTGGAAGAATGCTTGTCAATGGCCTATTATTTGTCAGAGCGCGGGAGTAGGATTCCAGCACCAAGAGGACATGGCCCAGCTTTATCATTTGTGAGCATGTGCACAGCTCACAGGAGAAGCTGGGATTTCACTCTTGGATTGATTGACTTCCAGTAGCACTAAGTCAAGGAATCACAGGGGTATCCTGAAAGGAAGGCAAGAACCCTCAGATGAGAGATGGACAAAGTACCTGTACCTCACTGGATGGCCTACTACTCATGCAAAAAGGCACTCCTCACATAGTCTGAAGAGCCTGTGACAGCAAGGACAGAAGCTGAGGAGTCCCCAGAGCAAATGTCCAAGTTTGCTTACAGGCGTTCAGCCTTCTCTGGGTGACCACATGCATGCCTTGCATGCAGGGAAGCGGGAGAGAGAGGGGAGTATTTTAAAGCTGTGTATTCTGGGTTGTATCCCTCTGTAAACTAAGCAATCGTGGCATTGGGTAAAACCCACTGGGTTCACTATCAGTTCAGAATAGCAAAGAAAACACAGTTCTCAGGAGGGGTGGATGAGAATTCCTACAAAGGCTCGCCACACACTGCTGGGCCTCAGCTATGAGCAAGTTCACAGTGGGTCAGGGTCAGCCAAGGGATCAGAAAGCCGATGTTTCCAAGGCATCCACAGGGTAGAGGAGGTGTCCATGTCTTTACATCTTCTAAAAGTCTGACAATATTGTTGTGATGTTATTTCTTTACAAAATAGGTTTACTGTTTTGTAAAACTGATTCATGTTCAAAGTAAACAAGTTCAAACAACCCAGAAGTGAAAAGGGGCTGAATGGAAAGTATAAGTCATCCAGGAATTCTGTTTTTTTTAAATATTTTTTTATTTATTTTAAGGTGGCATTAAAATGAGGTTCACAATGACAGTTAAAATATTTTTTATTTATTTGTGGGCAGAGAGAGACACAGGGACATAGAGTGAATATGGGCTCACCAGGGCCTCTGGATGATTCAAACAAACTCCAAGACACATATTCCAAGCTGTGCATCTGGATTTATGTTGGGAAAACAATGACTTTATTGGGGTAACTTACAGAGCAGGGTGAGGGGTTGCTTACAGAAGCATGGCACTGAAAAGCCCACCCAGCATAGGTGAAGCTGCATGTCTAAGGCTCACTGAGCTGGTCTAACAGGCATCTCCTCTGGTAGGAGAGTCTCCCCAAGCAGTAGTTTACCCTTTATATAACCTGAGGAAGGGGTCTTGTAACCTTTTAAGTTTCAGATTTCTCAGACTCATTAATCTCCTGAGTTTTCTGATCCTCCATCCAGGAGGGAACATCAATTCAGAGGAATTTGCTGTACAATTATAAGTATGCTGCTACACGCAGGACTATTGGCTGTACAAACATAACTTTTAAAAATTATACTCACTATTTACTTGCAAGCAGAGAAAGAGAGAGAGAGAGACAGAGAATGGGAGTACCAGGGTCTGAATGTCTGGCTTTAAGTGGGTACTGGGAATCACACCCGGGCCGTTGGGGTTTGTAAGCAAGCCCCTGTAATCACTGAACCATCTCTCTAGCCCCATAATTTTCAACTACTGTCTGCATCTTGCCAGATTTACTTTAACTGTTTTCCAAATATTTCTTTAAAACATGGACAAAGTAGCCACAGAACCACAGTACCAATATAACACCTAAGAAATTAACGTTTATTCCCCAGTCTCAGCTGATATCTTCTGCATATTGGTCTCCAAAAATATTTCTATTTTTTTGTAAGAACCAGACCTCAATCAAAATACAAACATCATATTTCTTTGTGATTGTTTTGTTATTTAAAGTCTTCCACAAGCACTACCCAATTTTTTTTTTACTCTGAGCAAAATATTAACTCTGGAGATTCCAGGCTTGCATATACTTCATTAATAGAAACACTGATATCAATTTTTAGAGGACAGTCCATTCTTAAATATGGAAATCTTTATCCATGGTGCTCTAATGAGCTTTAATGCCAAATCGAGCACCTAGACTGTACATGCTTACGGGTATTTGGTTTCTTCATTATTTTTATTTTCTGAATTTCTTGGACAGTTTCCTTGTGGTGTCATTTAACCTGTGTCTTTGGGTTCAACCTGAACATTATATCAACCGGCTTGTGTAGATTTGAATTTAAGATGTTTGGAAGGCACCCATTATTGGTAAGATTATATGCTTCAGGCTTTATGAGATCAGAAGTCAGGTGCTATAATTGTACACTCTAATTTTGGATGTGCTGTGTGGGGGCATATGAAAGTGCGTGTTCTCATGTGTGAATGCACGTGTGAAGGCCAGAGGTTGATGACGGGTGTCTACCCCAGTAGCTCTCCCCCATATTTAATATGAAAACAATAATTATTATTAAGTTATTATTAAAAGAATAGTTATATTATCGCTCACTGATCCTGCTTGTCCCAGGATCCCATCTCCACCCCCTGTGCTCTGGGATTCCAGGTGGGCTGCCAAGCACACTTGGCATTTACAGGGGTTCTGTGGCTCTGACCTCTCTTCCTCATGCTATGTGGCAATTATCCATCTCTCCAGCCCCAGCGTCTCACTATTTTCCCTACTGACTTTGATCACCAAGGCGTATTGTAACTCCAGATGTCTCCATTATAAAATATTTCCTGTCACAATTAGCAAGGAGTTACTGGGTGATTCCTGTGCTGACAGAAATATCCTATTAACCAGCAGAGTGTGGTGGTGCATGCCTCTAATCCCAGCAGTTGGGAGGCAGAGGTAGGAGGATTGCTGTGTGAGGTCAGCTTGAGACTACATAGTGAATTCCAGGCCAGGTAGGCTAGAGCAAGACCCTACCTTGCAAAACCAAATATATATCTATCCTATTAACCAGTGGATTTTGGTAAAACTATTTCCCAAGTCAATCATTTCAGTAGAGAGTGGTATAATAGGACTAATTCCAGGACAAATAGCAATCTATCTTTAACCATTCAACACCATTCTAGAATCAATAGCTTGTAGGTAAGTGTGTGACAAAGCCATCCTTCTTTTGAATGCTCAAATTGTCTCAAGCTTAATCACTTAGTCAGCTGCTGTCTGCTGGCATCACTTCAGTAACCTTTGAGTGCTTCATGCCTCTATGACAGTCTTTCTATGACACTCTAGCCCTGGTTACACTTGGTGGGAAACAACTTAGAAACTGGCATGGATGCACTGAGTGGCATTGCTTTGAGGGTCTTTCAGTGGTCAGAGACTCCTATATGTTTACAGAGTCATGAATGCATGCTGATATTTCCAGCTGAAGTTAAACCGAGGGCTTTGCCATTAGGTTTTTAAAATATTTTTATTTATTTTTGCAAGGAGAGAGAGAAAAAGAGAAGAGAGAGAGAGAGAAAGAGAGAGAGAGAGAGAGAGAGAGAGAGAGAGAGAGAG
>PVHP010052529.1:0-11064 GCA_004024765.1 Zapus hudsonius
AAAGGTACTAATTAAGATACAGTAACTTCTTTCTCTGTGTCATATTTTAGTAAACATTGGGGATTTAGTAAGAACTTAAACAAAAGAAAGAGAAAAACAAGACCATTATCACCTAAAAACAAGAGCATTGTGACTTAAACTGAGTAAACAGAAAACAGTGTGACCTGCAGGAAAATACATTGAGAGACTTTGGACTTCATCCATCACATGGGGCCAGCAGTTCACCTGAGAATATTTGAAAGTGTTCACTTGTGGACTCTTGCCCCATTCTTCTGCTCTCTAGGACAAAAGGGTGTAGACCAGATGGCCGCTGGACTCCTGCTATGGAATTGGTGTACGACAATCATTCATTCACTCATTCGGGATGAGCAACAGTCAGCGATGGATGAATAACAAATCATTGCTTTCATTTCTAGCCCATGGTGCCTGGACAGGGGGGTCTGGCTGGCAGAGAGAAGCATTTCAAGAATGCCTGAGCAAACCTCACAGTGAGGCAAAGTGGGCCGAATCCCAGGATGGACAGCTGTGGCCAGCAGCATTTGTTTTGAGGCTGGCATTCCATTGTGGTAACTTACAGGTCTCTTTCCCTTTATACTCACAGCTACTATGTGGGTACATAATTCTTAACAAGGGCCAGTGAGTGAAGGCTGAAGGTCACTGAACACCACATACTCATTGGTTGCTTTACAGCCCATCTCTTGGTTTTCCTCATTTCAGAGAAAAGCAAGACTCAGCGAGTTGAAACTTACTTACTCACATGTTGAGGTAAGAATCCGAAGCTGAGAAATCCAAGCTCCCCCAACTGCTGTTATCTCCTAGAATTTAGTGAATGCTCCCATTTGCTAGGACACGACCAGTTGGCTGTAACTGTAAATTGTTCATTTCCTTTTATTCTCCAATATGCACTGCCTCCTCATGATTAGTGTGTGCTGTTGGAGAGATGATCTTCACTAATGTACTGAGAGGAATGAGAATAGGCATTTCAAGCCAGGTATTAATGAGGCTGTTTGTTACTGATAGTCTGAAAGTTGAAGGGAATCTTTCTCTTTTTTAAAATAGTTTTTTGAAAATATTTTTATTTGCAAATAGATAGAGGAGAGAGAGAGAGAGAGAGAGAGAGAGAGAGAGAGAGAGAGAGAGAGAGAGAGAGAGAGAGAGAATGGGTGCACCAGGCCTCCAAACACTGCAAATAAACTCCAGATGCATGCTCCACTTTGTGACTTTGTGCATCTGGCTTTACATAGGCACTGGGGAATGGAGCCTGGGTCATTAGGCTTTACTGGAAAGCTCCTTAATCACTGTCATCTCTCCAGCCCAAAAATATTTTTATTTATGTATTATCAAGGACAGGGAGAGAGAGAATGGCACACCAGGTCCTCTTGTCACTGTAGATAAATTCCAGATGCATGTGCCACTTTGTGTATTTGACTTTACGTGGGTAGTGGTGAATTCAGCCCAGGGGAATTGAACCCAGGCAGTCAGGATTTGCAGAGCTGTTAACCACCAAATCATCTGTCCAGCCTGGAATCATTCTTTGTTTGTGGCCATTCATTACATCATTGATGTCAGGGATTCCCTGTCCTTTTAACACTGGTACGTTTGGGTATTTTCTTAAGATATATAGTAAAAGTTATATAGTGATTTTGAAAATAGTTAAAAATCAGTATACTTTGTCATACTTAGTACAATGTAAATACTATGAAAATATAACTGGAGTTTTAGGGCACAAGCCAAGGCTCCTGTAGCTCCATCAGCTAGGCTTGGCCACCAGTCCCAATAGGTCAATTAAAGAAACCAGAAAACAGAATTTAATCAAGGTGGCCACACGGGGAACAACAGATAAAGGGGTCCAGTGACCCACAGTTTGTCCAGGAGATGCTGACTCAAGCTTTAGGTTTAAGTAGAGAAGAATTGGGACATGGGACAAGAGACATGCATGACGAAGCAGTCTTGGCCAAGGCATGATTGTCTCAGTTCTGGTTCTACAAGGTGGCCCAAAGGAGTTGTCATCAAGGTCACTGCAATCGTTTGAGGGGACCAATCTTGTTTTGACAAGATGATCACGTCTGCTCCAAGGTGTGACCTCACCCACACAAATAATTACCTCCTCGAGGGGAGAGTCTGAATTATGAGGCTTCTGCTGTTTCTGGAATCCAAGTGTCTTGAACGCTTTTTGGTAAAGCACTTTCCAAGTACCTGTTGTATCAATAATTGTTATACTGTACAGTTTAGGGAATTGTGACTCATGACAAGAAAGAAAGTCCCTACATGCGCAGTATAGACCATTTTGTTTCAAATCTTTAGTTGAATCTGCAGAGTTAGAGCTATGGCTATGGGGAGCTGACTGCATTTAAAAGTGTGATGGTTACAGTCAATATCTTCTACTTAGAGTATCAGCTACTGCTGTTTAAACTAGAAAAGTCACTTCCACTCCAAAAACCAATTTACTGTCTTCATGAGTTTATTGTGAGTGTTTTATTAATGATGGACAAACTCAGGGCAGAGCTCACCTAGAATGACTTACACACTCAACACAACAGTGGCGGTATGATGATGTTCAACTATTGCTTACAGAAAGTGAAACAGGTGAATGGGAAAGAGAAGGAAGGAGAAGTGGACACTTTAGCTGGGTCAGGCTGGGGAGGTGGCAGTAGGAGGTGGCTTTCAAGTTGAGCCTCAGTTATTGAGCCGGAAGTAGGTAAACCCCATGGAAATGGCAATGGTGCCTCAAAGAGCTGATTTCAAGCCCTTATCCTGCCACTTCTGACCTAGTTCACATTAGCGAACTCAAGGTCTAGCCCGCAAAATAATAATAATAATAATAATAATAATAACAATAATAACAACCATCTCAGGTTTTTTTTTTCTTTCTTTCGTTTTTTGTTTCTCAAGGTAGGGTCTCACTCTAGCCCAGGCTGACCTTGGAACTCATTATGTAGTCTCAAGGTTACAGGATGGTCTAGAACTCACAGCTATCCTCCTACCTCTGTCTCCCAAGTGCTGGGACTAAAGGTGTACGCCACCACACCCAGCCCATCCTCATGCTTTAAATAGACTTATTTGCACGTGTGCAAGAGCTGTTGTTTGAATCTTTATTTATTGGTGTGTGTGTGTGGTCGGGGAAAGCTCCTGCCATTACAACTAGAACACCAGACCCTTGTCACACATTCTGGGTCTGGCTTTACCTGGGTGGTTGGGGAACTGAGCCCAGGCCAGCAGACTTCGTAGCAACGGAGACATGTCCCCAGCCCCTTCACAAAAAAGCTTTTAAAAGCATGACACATAGGAATATGAAGATTACAATGGGGTAGGAAATAAAATTGCAACACCCACGGTAACATCCTGTAGATGGTAAAATAATGGAGCACTCCGCTTGCTCAAAGTAAGCTTCATTTGTTCATTCAGTCATTCATACCTTCCTCTATTTCTTTGCTCATTGTGTAAGGTTGATGAAGTCCTCCTAGAGAGCCTGGACTCACACGAGGCTTTCCTGGGATGACAGTCATGTCTCACAATAGTCCTGGGAAGTTTGAGGCACTGTACCTATAATTGAGAACACCTTTAATGATGAGCCTAAAATGGTGTTTGTTTGTGTGTTTGTTTGTTTGTTTGTTTTGGTATCCTGGGCAGTTTTTTTGTTTCCACTGCCAGGTGAGACCCGCCTTCAAGGCAAGACTGTCACTCCTAAGGACTGAAACCCTGCAAGTTTATTGAGGTGCCTCAGCCTGACCTTGTTGCCAAAGTCCCTGGAAATGCACAGAGCTGCTGCACGAATGAAGACACAGGACACAGCCCAACTGGCTTTCTTCCAGAAGAGAAGCATCTGGTGTGAATCAGGCCTTGCAAGGTCCAGGGGTCACTCATGTTTTCTGAACCCATGTCAGCTACATGGCTTGATTATATGACACTATTGAAAGAAAGACTGTCCCTAATGGGCACATGGTTACTGACTCCTAGTAGTGATATGGCCCTGGAGTGACAGGAAGGACAGGAAGGAAAATAACACAGGTATAGGTAAAAAAGGAGCCCAGACTCACTCATCTACAAATTTCTGCATTTTCCTGCTCCTTCACTGACACCTGGGGGGTTGGCTTGGCTCTCGGCCCATTTCTAATCTCCAAAGAGTCACAGCTGCAGAATGAGAGCTGGAACTGGCTTTTCAGAATGATCTGGAAGGAAGGGAAATATGAAAATGTCTTGAAATGCCCGGAAACTTCAGAGGGGACGGAAACTAGTTCAAAAAAAGCTCCTTGGAGCCATTTGTCATTTGATTCACCCTGGGGGGTGGCAGTTAAAAGCCTTGCTGAATCTAGGAAGCAGGGATGGAGCCGGGACTGGGGAGGGAGAGGGCTAAGGCAGTGCAGCGAGGCAGGAGGGAGACAGGCTTGGGCTGCCCTAACTGTTCCCTCTTGTTGCATTGGGTTTGCACTTGTAGGTCAGTGGCAGGATGTGGAGCAGGAAGTGCTTTGTGGTCATGAGGACTACAGCTGATGGGGATGGTGTGGGTCTATGGGGACACTCTGGAGAGAGATGGGGGCGGTTAGGAGGAAGGAGAGAAAGAGTGGGGGGTGGGAGGATGAGTGAGACAGACCGTCTTCTCTTTTCATTAGTCCAGTTTCCCTAATTTTTCCAAGTCTAAGAAATCAGTGCTCCTGGTTTGGTATCGTACTATCACTGCTAGACTTGGTGTTTGGTTGGGGTTCTATGGCTCACATGGTGTGTCACCCTGGGCCACTTAAGGTCATTTAAGCAGTGTTCCTCACCTTCTTCACCTATAAAATAGAAACGATGCTCTATGAGAGCCAAATGTTGTTGGAAATAGATGCCTTGCAGACTGCATTGAATACATCCAAAAGCTATTCTTGGAGAAAGAATCGAATGCTCTAGAAGAGCAGTGGTCTAATGTCTCCCACCCAGGAGCTCCACATATTCAGCCATGTACATTTTCAGTCATTTCTCTCTGTTCAGAAAGGTTCTCACCTGGAGTGTTCAACACCTCCAGCCAGCTTGCAGGCTAGCTAGGACAATTTAGTAAGACTGTCTCAAAATCAAATGTAAGACTGGGCATGGTGTCACATACTTTAGTCCTAGCACTTGGGAGGCAGAGGTAGGAGAACTGTCATGAGCCTGAGGCCACACTGAGACTACATAGTGAATTCCAGGTCAGCCTGGGCTGGAGCCAGATCCTACCTAAAAAAAAAATAATGAAACAAATTAAATAAAAAGTGAGAAGTGGCTGGGGGTACAGCAGGTTGTAGAGTGCTTGCCTAGCAAGTGTGAAGCCCTAGGTTAAATCCCCAGTGCAGAAAAAGAAAAGAAAAGAAAAAATTGAATCTGTAAAAGGGGTGTGTCATTCCCAAGCTAAAACCCCTTTAGAGGCATGCCCCACTGTCTCCAGAAGGAAATCCCAGGTCTTGGCATGGTACTTTGGGGTGTATTCCTCGCTGGCCTCACACCATGAAGCTCCTCTTCTTGGCCCCGCCACCACTACAACTCACATACTCTGAGCTCCAGCTCAGGATAGTGAGGAGTGAATCACCATCCCTAACTTCCAAGTGTGCACCTGCACCTAAAGGCAGACAGGAGATAGGAAATTACAGTGCCCACTGAGAAGTGCCATTAGTGAGAAGGTCTTGGTTTGGTGGGAACTCAAAGGTAGGAGGGACGACTTTCTGCATGGAGTGACATCTATACTAAGATGTATGTGATCTTAAGGAACCGAGAGGGGCAGGAGAAGATGTTTTTCTAAACACATGGGATATACAAGTGCTAGAGAAAATAAGGACCCGAAGTTGAGGAACCAAGGAAGAAAGGGTGGCCGAGGGGATGATGGATGCTCTAGGGTGGGTCTGAAACTCCCTGAAGGCTTAGTCTCCAATGTGCTGTTCTTGGGAAGCTATAGCAACTTTAGGGTATGGCGTCTAGTGTGATATCTTGAAGGGGACCCCAGACCCTTCATTCTCTTTTGATTCCCATTCCTGAGATGAGTGGGCTTCTTCCATGTACTCCATCACGATGTGCTTTCTTATCACAGACCCTCAAACAATGAGGCCAACCAACTCTGCCCCGGAGCCTCCAACACTGGTTTTCAATGGATCATTTCAGGTGTTTTGTTATAGTAATAGCTAATTTTGTGGTTTGAATGTCTAATGTCCCTCATAGGCTCATGTGCTTGGATACTTGGTCCTCACTTGTTTTGGAAGGTTATGAGACCTTTAGAAAGTAAAGCCTCTCAAGAGGAAGTGGGCCCCCTGGGGGTAGACCTTTAAGTTTATAGCTTCACCCCACTTCCTGTCCATTCTGTGCTTCCTGCTTATAGACACAACGTGACATGTCATCACATGTTCTTGCTGCCGTCACTTCCGTGACGTGATGGGCTGTGGTCCTTCTCAAACTGTGAACCAAAACAAACCTTTTATTCCTCAAGTTGCCTTGGTTAGGGTTGGGGAGATGACTCAGTGGTTAAAGGCACTTGCTCTGCAGGCATGCCAACCACAGTTTGGATCCCCAGAACCCATGTAAAGCTGGACACAAAGGTGACCCACAGGTCTGTCATCTCAGAGGGTCTGTGGAAATGGGAAGTGAAGTCAGAAGTCCTAGCAGCAAGCAAGAGACCCTCTTTCAAATAAGATGGAAGGAGATGAGACATGCCCTAATGTCGACCTCTGACCTCCACACACATGCCGTGCACCCTGCTCCCTCCTACACAGAGACACAGTTATTTCGTCACAGTGATGAGGAATCTGACTGTCACATGCAGCCAGAGGTGGTCAGGAGATGAATCCTCCGGAGGCTTTCCGGCCATTCTCAATGTGTTTAGGCTGTTTCTTGAAGTTTATGGCAAACCTGTGAGGGTTGGGTTTTCTTTTGCTTTTGTTTTGGCAACAGGGCAGTCCAGCATGACCTTGAATTTATCATCCTACTCTCTCTGTCTCCAGAGTGCTGGGATTAAACGTGTGCATCACCATGACCAGATCCAGTGAGGTTTTTATTGTTCTTTGAGATAAGGTCTCATGTAGCCCACGCTGGCCTCAAATTTGCTAGCTATATGACAAAGGATGATCTTGAACTTCTGATCCTTCAGCCTCCACTATCCTAATATTGGGATTGCATGCAGGTATCACCGTGCTTGGTTTACGTGGTGCTGGGGATCAAACTCAGGGCTTTGTGTATGCAAGGCAAGCACTCTACCAACCAAGCTAGATTCTCAGTCCTCCAGTAAGGGTTTTAAGCTTAAACTGTAGTGAACGAGGAGTTAAGGACACACACGCACAGGGGTGGGGAAGAGATAACACAGAGTAACCAATACTGACTGGCCTTAATAAAAGTGGCTGCAACCATGTCACGCTCGGTGAGGAACCTGGAGGGGATACACTACACAGAGACGAACACTCAAAGCTCTTCCTCAAGAACTCCACAGTCAGAAAGGGAAAAGAGACCAATGAATAAAGCCAGGCAGAATATTACAATTATGATAATAGTAGAGAGTGGTCCAATTCAGGTGGGATAACAGTCAAGCTCTCAGGATGATGGAAAAGGAATGGAAAGACTTTATTGGGCAGTCCTGAGGACCTGGCTCCCTGGAGACCAAGTGGGCAGCGGAAGAGGAAAGCTGGGGAATGAGCAGGACTGTCTTCTGGGAGCAGTTTCTTTAATGGCAGGGAGAGGTGAAAGAAGACAGTTGAAGGACATATCTGTTTGGTTAAAACAGAGTCCTATGGTCCAAGGTCCTTGCTGTGGTCTGAATGTGTTCCCCAAAATATATGTGCTGGAAACTTAGTCCCCACTGCAACAGTGGAAAGGGATGGGGTCTCACAGAGGGTGATGAGGGTGCATGACACACCTCTCATGAATAGATTCTTGCTGCCAATTAAAGGTTAGAAAGGTCCTTCGAGAGGAGATTTTCTCCCTACTTTTTTTGAGGCAGGTCTTACTAGATAGACTTGACTGACTTGAAACTTACATGTTTTGGTTTGCTGATTTTGCTTTCTGATTGTGCTTGCTGTGCTAAGCCAGCATTTACCACTACACTTCTATTTGATGCGGCGCTAAGAACTGAACCTAGGGGCTTTGTGCGAGCTAGGCAAGCACTCTACCACAGCCCTTGTTTAATCTGTTTTTTTTTTCTTGAGGCAGGGTTTTGCCATGTAACTTTGGCTAGCTTTGGTCTGTCTTACTTTGCCTTCTGATTGCCAGGATTCTAGAAACGTGCCACCACATCTGGCTCAGCTTCATGTTTTTATGTCATACACTCTTTCAAGTTTCTTTATCAGTATTCAATTTTTAAACATTAATAAGTTTTCATATATTTATTTGCATATATTTAAAAAAATCATGACAAAAATAAATCACATAAACCCTGGAAGGTCATAGGATTCCCCCCCACACACCTCTAATTAGATTGTATCCACTCCTTTCTCCAGGAAAACTGGCATAAAGTATGCATTATTTTCATCTCAGTCTGTGGTCCATGTTGGCCTGGAGCTAACAGTGATTCTCCTGCCTCAGCCAAGTGAGACCTGGAATTACAGGTGTGAGCTGCCCTGTAGGGCTGGAAGGCTGATTGGGGGTTTGCAAAAGGTTGCTTGAATGAATGTTGGCTGTTCCATTGAACATGAACTATTACATTCAGGAGATAATTTGGAGATGTGCCCTCTGGGGGTGGGAAATGACTTAGGTATAGGAAGTGAATGAGAAAGTGAGGCAAGAGCACTGAGGGAGGTCAAGACATTCTCAGAACTGGGTTTTCAGGAAGAGAACTTATTTAGGATGAATGGAAGGAGTTTGGAAATTACTTTTGGGTACATTAGAAGAAACTTCTAACTTTGGGTAAGTTAGAAGAAATGGCCTGGTAACGAGCTGGAAACATGAAGCTAGAAGTCGGATGGTCCGACTTCTTGTCCTCCCAACCAGAACATCCATCTCGTCTGTGGGGATGGGTCTGTGCTCATCACAGCAGATAGGACTGAGTGGGAAAGCCAACCACAGGTTGCCAACCAAGGCAGGACCAGAGACACTCTCAGTTGGTCTGGAGCCAGGCCTGAACTAGAAGGCACCATTGGGCAGCAGGTGAGGTGAAGCGGAGTGCCCCAGGGTTCCTGCCCCTTGCTCTGAGCCAATGCTGCGGGCTTGACTTCCAGCCCCTGCACTGGGAGCTGTTACTTAAAGTCTGTTGTATGCATCTTCTGGTTTTGGTTCAGATTATAACCAATAAACAATCACCTGCCAAAAGAAAAAACAAAACAGTTTCCCATTTGGAAATGAGAGACCATCTGTTTCTTACTCTATTCCCCTTTTCTGGAAGGCTGGATTGTTTATGTTCTCCCCTCCCTCCCTCTCACCCTAAGGACATACATCTCAGCTGTGAGCACAGTGGCCTTATCTGCCTTCATCTTAGTGAGAAGGATGGGTGTTCTATCATTTAGGGATTGCACTGGGCAAGTTCCTTGTCTCTCTTCAGTGCAGGTGTCTCGGATGGTTTTCCTGGACTTCATCATGGGGCTTGGGAGATGGGAGTTGGTAGAGCGCTTGCCTTGCCGGCATCTCCAGAATCCACATAGAATGCCAGTCATGATGGCATGTGTTTATAAGCCTGTTACTGGGGAGGTGAAGATGGGTGAATGTCTAGGGCTTACTGGGCAGTAAGTCTAGTCTAATTGATGCGCTCCAGGCCAATGAGAGACCCTGTCTCTAAAAGAGGTGTATGGTGTACCCTAGGAGTGACTCCCAAGGTTGTTCTCTGGCCTCTACATTCACACACACACATGTGCACATGCACCTTCACCTGCATGCACACGTAAGAATACATACACAATGCTTTCACACTGCACACACACATGTTTTATAAAAATTAAGGAATTAAGGACTGTGAAGATGGCTCATCAGTTAAAGGCATCTGCTTACAAAGCCTAGGTTCAATTCCCCAGTACCTGAGAAAAGCCAGGTACACAAAGTGGCACATGTGGTCTGGAGTTTATCTGTAGTGGCAACAGGCCCTAACATGCCCATACTTCTTTCTCTCTTTCCCTCTGCTCCCCCCCAAAAAAAATAATAGAAATATTTAAAGAAAATTAAATTTCTGCATTTACTCTAAAAAACCAATATATATATATATGTATATATATATATGGAAAACATATATAAAATCATGTCTACTTAAGCATCATTTTGTGAGAGGTGATACAACTTCATCTTCATGAGTTATTTAACAGAAGTCTGCATTGGATGGAAGGATGCAAGCTGAAGGCAGTATTGAGCAGACTGTCTTGGAGGCAGACTGCTTCCCTCCTGGGATCCAGGAGTGGGCATCTCCCCTAGAAACCATTGGGTTACAGGTCCCCCTTGTGTTGGTTGGTGACATGGTTCTCCCATGGCTAGAGCCATGAGTAACCAATTCTGAGTCCACCAGCACACTGCATCTGATGTCCTATGCTTCCTCCTCTAGCTCCACCCCTGCCGTCACCATCATCATCTCCAGGGGCACCTGGTGTGAGTATGGTAAGGCATGAGGGAAAACTGTGCTCAGACAGATCTGAATTTGAATTTTTTTCCACTGTGTTTCTTCAGGCAAGTTACTCATACTTTTGAATACCAGTTTCTGCCCTAAGCAGAGGTGATGATAATGTTCACATATTTATTTTTAAAACAAAAAAGAATAATGTATATAAAGTGTCTGATGTTGAGCTGAAAACCTTGGGGGTTTTTGTTGTTTGCTTTTTGAGACAGGGTCTTATTATGTAGTCCTAGTTGACCTGGAATTCACTCTATAGACCAGGCTGGCCTTGAACTTTCAATGATCTTCTCGCTTCTGCTTCCCAAGTGCTGGGACTGTAGGAGTGTACCACCACCGTAGTCTAAAATACTATTCTTTTGACATTCATTTTTTTTCTTTTTCTAAGAAGGACAGAAATTCTTGTAAAGAAAGAGTGACTGCATAACTGAGTCAAGTTGAATGTGCTATGAGCTTATGAAGGATCTGGTGATCTGCATACCATCTATTTAACCATGAAGTAACCATGCACACCATGAAAATTTAGTTAATGAGATTGCTTTAGCTCATAGTGA
>PVHP010052530.1:0-11060 GCA_004024765.1 Zapus hudsonius
AGACAGAGAGAGACAGAGAGAGAGACAGAGAGACAGAGAGATAAAAAAGACAGGATTAATTTCAGATGACTAGCACAAGGTTTTACCTGTAGGACTCTAGGAGATCTACAATCTCAGTCTGTCCAAAGTGCTTGGCCCAATCTAATGCCATCCTGCGAAAATTCAAAGATAACAGACTGAGAAACAACTCTTTTAGAAACATAAACTAGATCCTCAAAGTTACTTACTTATTAGAGATGTGCCAACAATTGCTACCCAATAGCCTTTACTATAAAGAATTCATGAAAGATCAGTACAACTGTAGAAGGACAGACAAGGAGGGCTGCGGTGAGAACTCACCAGCCGTTTGACGCCTTACTGTGGATGCTGGCTCCCATGCTCACTAGCTGCTCCACTTGACTCGCAAAGCCTCGCCCTGCAGCCACCATCAGAGCTGTCGCGCTGGTTTCACTGTGTCTGTAATCAACTAAAAGAAAAAGATACACAGTTTAGTCAATCAAATTATTAAGACTTTAATTTTTAAAATTACTTAAGACTTTAAATTTTCATAGTTAAGTGGTAGAATTCACTGTCACATAGATGTAACCTGGGACCTGTCTCTTCGCTTTATTTTTATTACTGGAGTATACAGCATGTGTGTAGAGATCAGAGGACAACCTCAGGGTGTTCATTCACTCCTTTTACCTTTTTTGAAGTAAGGCCTCATCTAGCCAGGCTGACATGGAACTCACTGTGTAGCTCCAAGCTGGCCTCAAACTCAGAATCTACTTCTGCCTCCTGGGGATTAAAGGTATGCAACACCATGTCTGGCTTTTTTTCACTGTTTATGCTGCTGTGTGCAACCAGTCTAGCTGGCCTGCAAGCTTCCCTCCATTGCTGTAAGCACATTGAGAACACAGGCAGCACTCTGCACAGGGCTGCAGGGGTTCTGGGGAATTGAACTCAGGCCAGTAAGATCCTTTAACTACTGAGCCATCTCCTCAGCCCTTGTTCCTTTATTTTAAATGATAACATTATGTAACCTTTAATTAGATCATTCAAACCCTTGGGAAGCTGAAGCAGGAAAATCATGAGGGTAAAGCCAGCCTGGTTTTACATAGCAAAATCCTCTCAACACCCTCCTGTCCTTTAAAAAACTGAAGGGAGTGAGGGAGGGAGAAAAGCAAAGAAGGGAGTTATGAAAGAGGGAAGGATCTTTCTACACTTTCCATATTCAAACAGACTCTTTGGTAAAGATGCTTCCAGGCCCTATTATTGAGCAGACGTTTCTGAGCCTGATGAGCCCTGGAAAGCCAGGAAGGAGCACACAGTGGATGAGAAAAACAAAGGATATCATATCAAATGATGAAAGCACAATAAAGAACAATAAAGCAGGCTAAGGAGATACCGAGAAAAGTGAACCATTTCAGTGGTCAGGAAAGGCTTCTATGAGAAGCAATGCCTAACCAGAGGCCTAAATGAAGAGGGCATTGAGCCTATGAGAATCTTGTGGGATCAGCATTCCAGGCCAAACTGGTATTACAATTTAAATGTTAATGAGAGTGACGATAAAATAAAGCCTCTCACACAGGAATATATGGTGTATCTAAGAACAAGTGTGTCTAAAGCACAGTGAGTAAAGAGAGATCTGAGAAGGCAGCAAAGACCCCGAGTACCAGCTACGTTTTTAGTCACTGTGAAAGTCCAACAAGAAGCATCAAGGGAGGAGAGGTCTACTTTGGCTAGAGGTTTGAGAGAAATACACAGTAATGGAGTGGTTCAAGAAGGCATGGCAGAAGCATGCGGCTGCTTGCTCTTGTCATGCAAATCAGAAGGCAAAGAGCAGATAGGAAATGGGGCTGAGCTATAAAACCTCAAGGCCCCAAAGACTCATTTCTCCAACAAGGCCCCACAACTTCTCAGAACACCACCATCAGCTGGGAACCATGTGTGCAAACAAACACATGAGCCCATGGGGAACATGCCACATTCAAACCACAATAGACTCAATCATGGAAAGGACTCTGAATTTCTCCACAGTATTACCAGAAGCATGGGAGAACCGGCAGTAGGCCAGTGGCATTTTTGAAAAGATCAATCTGACTGTTTGATGGAGAACAGAATGCATTTACATGAAACAGTCCAGAAGAAAACTGCACCTGGGCAAGGGTGGCAGCAGGGTCAGAACTGATTTTTGAGGGTAAAAGGACTTGCTGGTGGGGTAAGAGGAAACTGAAGACCTCATGCAGGCACAGGTGCTTAAACAGCTGGGGTGAGTGACAGCACCCATTTCCTGAAAAAGGAAAACAGAAAGAGAGCAAGACTGGAAAGGAGAGAGGTGATGAGGGGATGGAAGACTCTTTGGGACAGCAGTCTCCTGATGCACATCTAACTGGAGACACGAAGTGGTAAGTGCATTAAATGTAAGAGGAAGGTAGACTGGAGATAAAATAGAGCCATTTACAATAGCCACTGGAAGCTCTAAGTAGATGAGACACATGTGAAGGGAGCAAATGTAAATTGTAAATACAAAATAAAATTAAGCCGCATGTGGTGGTGCACGCCTTTAATCCCAACTCTTGGGAGGCAGAGGTATGAGGTTTGAGTTCAGGGTCACCCTGAGACTACATAGTGAATTCTAGGTCAGCCTGGGCTAAAGTGAAACCCTACCTCAAAAATAACAAAAAACAAAAACAAAATAAAATACACCCCCCAAATAAAAAATAAAATGAAATAAAGGCTTCAGGATGACATATTTGAAGGGGGAAATTAATGAATAGCAGAGAATGTGAGAGAATCTTGGCAAGAAACCCAAAAAGTTATAGGAAAAGAAAAGAAAGGAAGCTAAGAACGAAACATCAGAAGCTGAAGAAAGTGTTTCAAAGGAGAGCAAGCAGTGACAGCCACACTAGGAATGCTGAGGGCCTTAGGGGAGGACAGTTATCAGGAGCTGACCACTAACCCGCCAAATCTTCAGTTAAAAAGGTGAAAGACCTAAGCCAAACCCTTTGCAGAAGAGCTACTTGTCTATTATACATTCTGCCCTTTGCCTAAAACATAAAAATTTTGAAACTCACCTCTGATTGCTAATATCTACAAAAAATCAACTAATAAAATGAGAAAAATTCATTAGTGGAAACATATCACAGGACATAAATATGTACTTATGTGAATCAGAACTTGAGCCTGAATGCTTAGGTAACAAAGTTATCCTATATGAACGATCCAAAACAAGAATTATTACCCATGCTTTCTTCATTCTTATGAAATCATAACCCTCTTTGAGAACCTAAACTTTCCAAGGACACTGGTAGGAGATTCAAGTATAGGTATATATGTAAGAAAATAAGAGCATTTTGTAAGGAATTGTCATGTCTACATATAACTCCTGAAATGATCCTGGAAATATTAAAAATCTAAAACAATGTTAAGTACTGCAATATCAAAAATTACTGATTGCAAATGAAAAGTACCACATATCTGTTAACTGTATTTCTACCACAAATAATGGGAGAGTAATTTATTTTTTTCAAGGTAGGGTCTCACTCTAGCCCAGGCTGACCTGGAACTCACTCTGTAGTCCCAGGCTGGCCTCAAACTCATAGCAATCCTCTTAACTCTGCCTCTCACGTACTGGGATTAAAGGTATACACCATCACTCCCGGCTAGAGTAACTCTTTAAAAGCTGAAACTCACCACTAACGTTTTCAGTTAAAATGAGGTGGAAGACTTGAGCAAATGCATCCACATCCTTATGCAGCCATATGTCAGAGAGACAGGAATCCATTTCCTTGATCAACCAGGGTTCAAGACAATTCACATCTTTTTCTGTCTTTTTAAAGAAAAAAAGACTAAATTATCTGACTGCTTAACATTGGATTGCAAAGAACATCAAGTGGCCACGATGGTCAAAGGAGCTAATAACCACACACCCCATGTGTACAAGCACCACACCTTTATCTGAAAATCATCAATCACATTAAATAACTGCTTCTGATAGTGAGCTGTTCCATGTCCCCATACACCACAGGCTTCCTCTTCCAGGCACAGATCATGGAAGCCTCACCTGAGCTGCTTCACACTTACACTGGGTTCCAGCTCACATTTATAATCCCAGTGTTGAGGAGGCTGAGGCAAAAGAATCAAAGCTTTGAGAACCAGCAGACAAGTTCCAGGCCAACCTTGGTTACATAGCCAGACCCTGTTACAGCAACAACCACAAAGAATGTGTTGCCCACTACCACCAAAAAGAGGATCTGGCTGGCAGGGGAGAAAACTCCAGCAGGTTTACATGCTTCTCCTAGGACGCAAAGAAGAGCAGAGCAGAGCAGCTGGATTGGAAGAACCACTCACTGCTCACAGGCAACATGCAGCTCATGCTCAGATAGGTCTTCCCAGAAGCACAGAGCAAATGCAGAACCTTCTTCACAAGCACACTTGAAAGCAACTCACTTGGATGCATAGGCATGTTAAAGTCTGGCATAAAGGGGCCACCACTTCTGCATATGTGTCTTCTGAGACACAAAAACAGTTAAATCCTTTGCCTAAAAACAATGTTTGGGACTAGGGGCCTGGCTCAGCAGTAGGCTGAAGTTGCACTATATAAAAAAGTTCTTCTGAATATAAGTTATACTCTAAGATAACATAAGAAAATTATCCTTCAAGTACAAAATAAAATAGTATTATCAGCTCCTAACAGCTCTTTAACTGATGGTGAAACCTGTAAGCTCTTACCAGCTGACTAAAGACAGCATCCCCACCATCATCCAGTAAGTCATACTCCTCAGACACGTTGGGAACAGATCTCTGCCTCTGGCATTCTGGCTTGAACGTGTTCTCTTGAGCTGAATACCACTCTGTCAGTGTGGTTTGTTGCTTCTCCTCTAAATTAATTACCAAAGGAAAAAAATTAGTATAGATCCTTTTCTTTTCACAATACATTTCTTTGTTGAGCTTATTCTGCAAGTTACTTCTTAAAAATGTTATTTCAGAAATTGATGTTGAAACATAAAGACACATGAAACTGCCTGAACACATCTATTCATCTGCTGGTGACAAGTTTATTTCTAAATAGTTCCAGAATTAAGAGTATTTTTATACATACTATACAAATTGCTTAATTAAAATCAATGACTAATACAGTACATTGTAGAAAATCACTCATTGATTTTGTATTACCATGCCAAATGTTTGAGATACAATAATTACATACAACCCAAAAGTTTCAAAAAATTTCAAGATATGAAAGTTTCCTAGTTTATATATAATGATTCAGTACTTTACAGTGATGGACAATGCTAATTACCTTTTTCAAGTGGAGAATACAAAGGAGTTAGGATATGTGCCTGTCATGGTTTGATCCAGGTGTCCCCCACAAACAAATGAATGTGCTCTGAATGATTGATCCTCAGCTGATAGCAGTTTGGGTTTTACAACCTCTAGAGCTGTTGTTGGGGGCGGGCTTTTGGGGGTTTATAAGCCAGCTTCCCCTTGCCAGTGTTTGGCACACCTTCCTGCTGCAGTTTGCAGTGCTGTGGCAGAGGTGATGTCCACCCTCTGCTTATGCTATCTTTTTCCCTGCTAGGATAGAGTCTCACCTCGAGTCCATAGCCTAATAAACCCAATTAGAAAGCTGACTGCAACACTGCCAATGGTCACACACAGAAGTTAGGTAGGATATGTGTCCATAGTCACATACAGGAAGCCAAGAAAATAAAAGGTCAAAGCCAAATGTACTATGAAAAAGGAATCTAAAAGCTGATTCAAAAGCTGAGCTATGGTATGTCATTATACGAACTAATGTTATGCTCTAACCAATCTGTTAATCTCAGATTTGAAAAACATGCTGAGCGTGGTGACATATGCTGTAATCCTAGCACTCAGGAGGTAGAGACAGTAGGCTCCTGAGCTCCAGGCCAACTTTAGCTACACAGTGAAATTTCTTAAAATAAACAGAATCTGGGAGACCTCAGTGAGTAAGAGGTTTGATTTGCACACATGATGACCTTAGTTTGATCCCCAGAACCCTCATTTAAAGAAAAAGAGGCTAGATGTGATGGTGTGCACGTGGAATCTAGCACCAGGAGGGCAGAACCAGGCAGATCTCTGGGACTCGATGGCACCAGTTTAGCCTACAAGGTGCGTTCCAGGCCTATGAAAAACCTCCTTCCAAAAAAGGTGGACAGCACCTGAGGTATGACATCAAGGTTGTCCTCTGGTCTCTGCATGCAAGCACACCTGCGCACATGTGTATCTCACACAAATTCACACACCACGCCCTTCTCAGTCCCTGATACACTGTGGAGTCAGCTCACACTCAGTTGCTTCCTTCAAACAGTCCTTGAATCTATGGAAACAAACAGCCTCAATTTCTTTAATTGTGGCATCCACTTTTAACTTCTTCCCATAGATCTTAACTTCTAGACATGAATCATAATGCAAAAGTGTATCTGGGACAATATTTTAACATAATTTTATACAACTGTACACAAGAGAAAAACACTTTCAGGTTCCTAGTTCCTCCATAATGTAAGGCTAGGGGACTCCAAAAGGCCATTCTACTTGTAATTTCTTTGATTAAAAACTTACCTCGCTGTTTTTCTTTTTTGTACTTTAACATTTCTTTGTTTGTATATCCAGTAGTTCTTAAAATATCTTCCAGAAACATTTCTTTTACTTCAAATGGTCTGCCTTGTACTAAATAACAAAAAGTTAAAAATGTTAATTTTCATCTTATAAATAATTGACACAAAAACATGAAAATCCCAAGTCTAATGACACTGAGCATAACATGCAAATGCTCGTCAAAGTTTAAGTGACTCTCATGACATTAGCCTTTAACCGGAACTCTGGCTTGGAGACAGCTGTCTATGAGGGACCACAGGCTCACTGGTTTACACAATTGCTCATAGGCTGTTTTTCCAGTCTGTTACCCACTCACCACAGGAATATAACAGCAAGCACAACTAGAGCACCCCTACCCCCCCAAGAGGTGCACTGCCAATAACACAGAAAAATCAATGTTCACAGTGTGGAAGTCTTCTGAGAGTCTATGAGAGAGAAGGGACAGTATGTACGAGGGGTATGGTCACAGTAGGAAAGGATTCCCGGCTGAGACGATGAGGGACAAGGGGCTAAAGGAAACAGCCAGGCCCTAGAAAAAGGAAAGAGCATGCAGAGAGGAAACATGTGGACTAACAGGGTGTTCTCACAAGACCAAAGGAAAATGGTAGGGTCAAGGTAGTGAAGGGGAACTATGACCTGACAAATAGATTAAGTCTTATTGATTTAATCTTTTCCTGAAATAAATGCCGTTCAAAGATTTAAACTCAAGAGAGTACTCAGTATCTCAGACCTTCACTTCAGAAAAGACCACTTTGGCTATAATGTGGAGAATGGATTAAAAAAAAAAAAAAGCCAGCAAAATAAAACTGACCAGGTAGGGACCCAGGTAATAAATGAAAACAGTCTGGATAAGACTTGTGATAGTGACCATGGAAAAGGAGCAGAAAGATTATTGAAGTAGAAATTAAAATATATAGAAATCCAAGTTACAATGGCATGGACATGATCAGAAAACACCGGCTGTAATACCTGAATGTCCGGCCTGCTTCTCTGAGGTAACAAGGAATGTTAGAATCAAAGGTTGGCTAGTGACAGTTGGTGTTTCCTTCCACATATAACAAACCTGAGGTGTCAAAACAAGCTTTTGGCACCATGGAGACCTTGTCCCAGAGGAACTATGCTGAGAGGACTGCAGGGTGGTGGCCATAGAGGCTGTGAAGAGTGAGCTGATGTCTGGAGGATCACAAACCTTTGAGAAGAAATTCCAGTCTGAGCAGACAGCTGGCTTGGTGTCCAAGAGTGCGCATGTGAGCACGCCTGGCACCTCTGTGCAGAGCCAGTCCAATGGTGACACCTGCAGAGCACCGCACTGCTAGAGGAGCTGCTGCCCACAGGGAGCAAAGAGGAACCACCGACTAGGACGTGACTGGAGAGATACAAAACAGCTCTACAACACAGGCCAAGGCTGCTGTAGACGAGATAGCCCAGAGCAAGGCCAAGGAACTGGAGCGACACTGACAAGCCCACGAAGGAAGATGGGCTAGTGGTATGGCCATCATTAGTGGCATGACCCTGGGTGTGGTAAAGTCCAAATTCTGAAGGAGTTGGCACCTGCTCCCCCATGCTCTTGGGACTCCTGGGAGCCCATGAGGGGCACCCATCCTTACTGCCCCTTCTTTACTCTCCCCTGTCATCCACCTCTAGGTCCACCATGACCTTCAACCCCCACACAAGACCTCTAGTTTAACCCAAGTCATGCACTCTGGGGTGAGTATAAATAATATTCAAACAAGCTTTCAACTAGCACATGCACTGCCTAATCAGCCAAGAAAACACCATGAGAAGAATGTAAGTCTGAGACTTAGGTGAGTAATAAGACAAGAAGGCAAGGTTCTTAAGTATCCAGCTTAGAGCTGCCTAGAAGATATCTATACCCCAAATTCTGGAGGACGATCATTAGCATACAACAGAAAGGAGAAGCCACTTCCAAGGAATGAAAACAGTAGAGAAGTGGGAAAGATGACAAAATAAGGAAAGAAGGAGAGTGAATAGAAACAGAAAGAAGTAAATCACAGAAATGCCAGTGTTTAAGCAAAGGAGACGGCCAGGGGGAAGACGGAAGCTCCCTCTAGTTCAGAGAAAGATTTAGGAGGCAACGATCCAAACAAATGAAGAGACATGAACAGCTCACCAACATGGGCCAATCGTGCAAAATTATGCATAAGATTTTTACTTAAAATCTGAGTATTAGTATTAGCAATTATTAATGTCAAAACATGTTAAGAATGTACAAATGACCATCCACAATGACCCAAGAACAGTCTTAAGCATTGACAAGGAGAATGACAGCATTCTGGGCATGATGCAGAGTAGAAGTGGCCTCCATTTGGCCCAGAGAAGGAAGAGCTCTAGAAATCCTCTAGAGCACTCCAACTGAGACTGTGGTACCAGGAGTGGGGCAAAAATCTCCCCAGCAGTGAGTAAGCTTAGTGGGATTTGAAAGTTCAGACAGGTCTGCCTGTATGAGTCTCAATGCTGTGGTTGCTTTCCAGTTGCCAACACACTCAGGAGATACCCACTAGAACATTGGTGACCCAAGGGGGCACAACTTGGGGGGTCTTGCTACAAAGAGTAAGACAACCTGTCCAGCCTACAGACTGCAAAGCACGTACCGCCAGCAGAGGCTCAAAGCAAAGGGAGATCACTGATGTGAAAACAGCTCTGGCAGACTGAGTTCTCAAGGTTAGAGATCAGAGAATTCAATACTAAGATAAACATTCAATAAAAAGAAAACAATGGGTTAGTACAATGAAGACAGCTTGAAACAGATGAGAGATAAATGACCAATAAATATTTGAAAAACTGTTCAACATCCTTGGCCATTGGGATCATGAAAATGCTGCCATGGCAACCAGTTCTCCCTTCAGAAGGGCTCTCATCATGAGGCACTGTGTGGGTATGCCAACTAGCAGTCACAATGGAGATGACTATAACATCCTCAAAAACAAAAATTAGAACTGTCATGGGCGTGGTGGCACACACCTTTAATCCCAACACTTGGGAGGAATATATCTGTCAAGAAAACAGAAGTGGGAACAATTTAGAGTGAGGAAGGGGACCAGCATGAGGAAAAAGGGGAATGGAGGGCAGTGAGAAAGACAAATTAGAAGTACACACACACACACACAATTTTTTGAAAGTAACCAAAGTTTTTGTATAAAAAAGAAAAAAATGGCATTATTTTATTCAGTCATTTCACTTCAGGACTCTGCCCCTAGAACAGGAAAAGATATTCTTTATATCACAACTTCTTAAACTTTTCCCACTTGTGATCTCTAAGGAGCTTTATGATGTCTTGGGCATATAGGTATATATAGGTATAAAAATCAAACATTCTGTCCTAATCCCAAGACAAAATTCATTTAATGACTTCTTTGAGTCAGCAACTCAAATAGTAACTTTGAAGAAATCAACCATTTAACACAATACAGTCCAAAGATAAACTGATTTTTTTACCTACACACTGATGAATGACAGTAGGAACATACTGAAAAGTCTATGTAATTAAACTATGTTTTATGAGAAAACTTTGTGTGGACAGTAAAAAGACTGCAATTCAAAATGATGGCCTCAAATCTGAGAAGAGTTCCAGGCACTATGGAGTGTCAGTCAGCACATAATGCAAAATGAGCAGGCTGAAAGTTCAGAAGCATTTGAACTTTGGGGCTTTGGGGAAGCTGCATGATGCAACCCAGGTGAGCATGGCCAGAAGCGTCAGCATCATGGGTTCACCACTCCCTAGATTCTTTCTTGATTTCTGGTGTGGTCTACTGGAAGTAACTGCTTACAGTTGCCACATTTTCCACAACTCCTACATGCAGTTGGCAACCTGACCCCCAGCTTCAGAAGCTGAGCTTTACACCACTGTTCATAAAGGGGAAGGAGAATACAGAATCAATCTGAACATTCAAAAGCAAAGGCTTGCCTAAATAATGCATGGCATGTCTGTGTTTTAAAATTCTCAAGGAGTTACGTAAGTTAATATACTCAATCTAGTTACTTAACAGGTGAACATTTATGATTTACTACCATATAAACAAAGCAAATTCTGGGTCTAAACAGATGGCTCAGTGGTAAGTGTGCCTCCTGAGCAAGGATGAGGGCCCAACGAGGCCTGAGAATGCTTCATTCACTTCCCCCAGCATCCACATAAACAGCTGGGCGTGGCTACATACGTCTGTACCCCAATCCTGTGCGAGCAGAGAGCAAAGAATTGCTGGGGTTCACAAAAAAGAGACTCTGTCAAAAGGAAAACCAGATACTTCCAAAACCTCTACTCCACAAAATTAGAGAACCTGGAAGAAATGGACAGGTTTTTGGACACCTACCAACTGCCAAAGCTTAACCCAGAGCAGATAAAAGCATTAAATAGACCTATCACACCCACAGAGATTGAAGATGTAATCAAAAACCTTCCCAAAAGGAAAAGCCCAGGACCAGATGGTTTCTCAGCTGAA
>PVHP010052531.1:0-11033 GCA_004024765.1 Zapus hudsonius
TCTCTCTCTCTATCTCTCTCTCTCTCTCTCTCTCCCCTTCACACCTTATCCAGGTGTGTTCAGATCCCATTTTATGAGCCCAAGCCAGTCAGCTCTCACACTACTCTGGTGTGCCAACTTCTTCCTAAGACAGTCCCACTAAGCACAATAAATAGGAATTTGGGGGCAGGGGTTGCAGAGGATCCTCTCCATCCTTTTCCAGATCCTTGGCTGTTCATCTCTCCACGATCCTGACACCACTAAGACTATGTCCTTCCCACTATAGCGGCCTGGGTTCCATAATGAGAAAGGTTATTTTGTTCTATTATTGTTATGGCCTTATTTTTTCAAACACAAAACTTTTCAGAAAAAATCCATTTGCAATCCTCCCCAATCCAGGCCCATGCTCAACTTGCACATAGACTCTCAGGCCACGTGGGTCATCCATTCCCTTTTCCTTGGTTGGCTGACTCTCCCTCAGTCCCTGAAAAAATGTAATAGTTTATAAACTATTCTATTCACTGTGTTTATTTCAATTCTTTGTTAAAAACAGATAAAAATCTAGAGTTTGTAGTTCCACAACTTTTTCTGGATCCCCAAAACCCCATTACATATGGATAATACAATGCTTAATTATATTCAATATGCTAAATTTAAAAAAGTCAGTTACTAACAGGTCAAGAAGTTATAGATAGTCCTTTTATTCTATATAGAGAGATATATTGATACACTTTGAATCCTGGCAATCTGTATTGAAAATGAGCTTCCTTCCCCTATTGTCCATAGCCAGTTTGGAAATACAAGAGTATTTCCAAAGAGTACACTTCTTTATTTGAAAAGCAACCATCGTGTTAGTTTCTAAATCTATTTCATGGCAAATCTGAAGTTTACTTTCGTCTCATAAAGTGAGCATTGTGTGAGGCTTCTAACAATGACTGCTTCCAGAATGTTCTCATGTCCCATTAAGGTTACCTGGATCACACTGTCCCCTGGGCTCATGTCTGTGTAAACATATACGTCATAGGATATTTCAGGGAAGGTCGGAGTGTTGTCATTTGCGTCCATCACTCGGATATTGACCACAACCGGCTCACTTTCCTGTACACCATCAAATGCTGTTATCTTTGGGGGAAAAAAGCAGATTTAAGAGAGAAGACGTGGCAAATTAAGAGTACAAAGACATTCTTGTAGTCTAGTAGGACTTTTATATGTCCTACTTGACATATGAGTGCTAAGCTGTGTTGTCAATAAAACAAATTTGTGAAATAATACTGCATATATTCCAAAGTGTTTAATGTGGTAAGAAACCATCATTGTGGGTTTGCTTCTACTTTAATGTATTTGATTCCAAGCACATTTGAAATAATGAGTTGTGCAAAAATTCTTGGAAGTTGCAAGTGTGCCAATAGCATTATTGTTTTTAAGCGCTAACTACAATTTAATCCTTAAAAATCTGAAAAAAAAAACATTATTCAGTATTACAGAGCTTGCATACCACACAATAATTTTACAATTGACATTTTCTTGTTGGTCAAGAAAGATGGTGTCCTATACATATAATGTAATATTTTACTAACTCATAAAATGGAAACCTTAAAAGGCTCACCAGCATTCATTGGCATTTTAACTTCATTATCAACACGTTAGAAGTATAAACATACATATGAAATATTTTTACCAAAAAAGTGTAAGTCTGCTGTTCTTCTCTGTCTACTGGTTGGAGCAGCGTGAGGTAGCGAGTGATGCCAGTCTGTGTGACAGTGAAGACCGAGGTGTAATCGTTCAGGAAAAGTTGAAGCTCTGGGTCTTTCGTCTTTGAAAAAAATCCAAAAATGTTGAACATACAATGCAATTACTAGGTTACTGCATAAAATTTAGGTGCTTAAATTATATGTACATATATAATTTATATATATGAATATTGTTAAATATATAAAGAGTTACTAAAGCATTTAAATAGTATTTACTCATATTCATAAGTGACATACTACAGTACTTAACAGAATACTGAAATAAGTCTTAATTAATGGGGAAAAGGGAAAAATAATAGAAATAAGGAAAGAGTGGGAAATTAGCAAATAAAGGTATTTCATCTGATCACTGAATATCAATAGTTTCTACAACTTTATTGTTTCAAGATATGGAAAATAATAGTAAGAAAACAAAGTTAAAGTCCAGGATTTTAATGGAAAGGTTTTACAGTCACTCCATTTGTAGTAATAAATTGTACATATTCATATTACTGTCTTGCTCTTGCTTATAATGTAAAATAGAAATAAAATTGGCTATGCATTATTCATTACCCATAAATATCATGCTGGCTCTTATTTTAATACTGTAAAGATTTTTCAAAGGGAAACATAATATTTATTTTAATTAAAATATTTCAGATTTGCTTGGAAATATATGTAAACTTAACATGTTCCCATGAAAACATTCTAGAAAAATTATATATACTTGAGTCTTCAAAGATTTAAGATCAAGAGATAATTAACTTTGTGATAGAAATCTTTCACATTTTATTGTACCCCAAATAATTGATGTTATTCATTGTAACTCAGAGATTCAATGGGCATAAAGTGAGTAGATTAGTGTCTGCACAATAAGCCATGGAGGAAGCCAGGGTGAATAAAAGGGAAACTTTGGACTCTTTGGAGGAATATGCAGAAGAGAGAATGGGACAATGTAGAAATATAGCATATTTATGAATATTGTAGCTTTTAAGTGCTACTCATAGTATGATTTGAGATGCATTTTAATCAGAGAGAACACTTCTGTAACTCTAATACAGAGGGAAGAGCACCCCCTCCAAAACCCAAACAACAACAACAAAAGAAACCAAAGTAGATTTCCCTTTTCCAAAATGTCTACACAGATCAAGAAGGAACTAAACATACTATCATAGAAAGTAGGCACGCTTTCAGTCACAACTGATTTTTATCTACACATTTCCCAACATATCAATCTGTATATTAATTATCTTGAAACAAATGGCTTTAGTTGATCCAGAAACACCCCATGTAATTCATAAATCCATTGTTTCATGGATGTTTCCATGCCTATGATTTGGACTTAAAGTGGGTGTGTCATACCTATCTCAGAGCAATAAAATAAGAGTTTATTAATAAATCCATAAAACTAGAAAGCTCAAGAGGCTTTATGACGTGATATGTTTGAACAGGTTCCCTTGTTGACTCTGTTGGGTGCTTTAATTTCATTTTTTAAAATGGTTAGAATGTAGGTTACACTGGTCAAAAATATGTTAATTTTATAATGAAATTACTTATGTATAAATTGCCTGTATTTTGAATCATATTCTTGTGGACTATACTTCTTTGTTACAGGGTAATACGATTATGATGAAGTTCATATTTTAATGATGATCACAATGATAGTTAATGTAGTTTTAAAAAATAAACATAAGCACGTGCCAGTTTTAGTAATTATTCTTAATTTTATCACATAATACTTTTGCCTTTTAAAATTATTATTTGTGTATGTGTTGCACACATGCACACAACATGGAGAGCATGTGGAGGCCCAGAGTCAATTTTCAGGTGTGTTCTTGCCTGTCCACCTAATGTACTGAAGGTTTTCTCATTTTGGAATCTCATTTTGAGTACTCTCTTGCATTTGCCAAAAGCGTCCAAAAAATCCTCCTTTCTATGACTCTCATCTTGGAGTTAACATCAGCATGCAATGACTACCAGAAGCCCTCATGGCTTCTGCTTTTTATGTATGGTCTGGAATTGAACTGCTACACACCAGCTTGAACAGGGAGTGTTATCCACCAAATCATCTCCCAAGGCCCAATACTTGTGAATCCAAATGTTTTTTTTTTGCCCTCTGCATGTATCACAGACAATGCTAACGCCATGTCTTTCTTTTGGTTTACTTGCACGTGTTCACCTCTGAAGGCCTAGCACACCTGTCTTTACTCATAATTTTAGTAACACTTGTAATACAGCTGCACAAACTTTGCCATATAACTTTGCTAGTTACTTTCTATTTTCTTGGTTCAGCTCTTCCTTTTATTCTCGTTGTGCCTTAATGGTCTTTCAATTCACCTATTAACTCTCCTAGCAAACTTGCAAGGCACATTCTAATAGGGTTACTGCATGATTTAAACATTTTCACATGCCACGCACTGGGTAATGCAGTACAGTGATAAGTGGCAAGTGCCAACTTAGTGTATGTGACCAGATAAAAAAATGATTATCTTACAAAAATGATATTGCAAATGACCTCTTGGTCATTTGACTATATTAGCTTCTTCAGTCTTTTAAAATAATATTGGACTGTAGAAGGATTGCTCCCCTACAGCTGTCACTTGCTGTTTTACCTGAGTTGATAGTGTAATAGTTTAAGTTAGAACCACACAGGGTAAAAGGCAGCTCTACTCGTTTGAACAATCTCTTGTTTAAATAGAATTCTTGAATGTTTATGTAATTTAAAACAGTACCCATTATGTCTATGAATAGCATGCATAGATACTTGGTGAAGACACTATTCATGTATAAAAGTTTAAGGCAGAGTTAGAAAGATGTAGCATTTTATCACTTAGGTTTTAAATTTCTATATTGACTTTAAAGTCACTGAAGCTTTAAGATAGAATATAAAAAGTACGCTATGCCTTTTATGAATTGCGCAAAAATATCAAATAACACCAGCATCAAATTTCAGTGCATATATGCCAACATGGATAAGCCTATGGATTTAACCATTTTACAGTTAAAGATCTTGCTCTTCACAATGTGTTCAAGTGCAAATATGACAAATATTGACAATAAACAATCTTTTCAAGAAACCAAATATTCTCTTATAAATCACAAATTCCTCCATTACTAAGCTGCATCATGGCAAACATTCATTTTATTAGCAAATATGCATTTTCTATAACTTTAGAGTCCAGTTTAGGCAACACTCATGTGTTTATACAGCCTCTACCCATATAAGAGCTACAGGTTCTAGAAATACAAGGAAAAGGATAAAAGTGCAAACCCTACTTTTCAATAGGACCAGGAGATTTTTATGGCATGTGTATCTTACTCTAAGATGAATGTTAACCTTATAAATTCATGTGTACACAGAGGATTTATCTGTGAATGTTATTTTCCTCAATGAGATAAAGCAATATTTATTTCACCCTAAATAAGCCATTCAAAATATACCGAAGGTATGACTTTTATTTCAGTGATTCATATACTATTTGGAGTAGGGTAAAATAAACTTTGACATGTCCTCACTGAAACAAAAGAATGGATACAAAAGTAAATGCAAAGCAAAAACAAAGGTAAACAAATATAAGAATATAAAAGCACCCATCTCAATAGAACTATGTTTTCAAATAACTATCAAATTTAAAACAATTGGAGGCATCTAATGCAATCAAATGGTATCACACCTACACACAGGAAGATATGCATGCTATGTATGTGAACATACATGTAAATATTTGTGCATACTTTCATATACATGTACACATACTTATGTATGTATATACACATGCAAAAGCATGAAAAAAATGACAAGAATTTTTTTGTTGTTTTTTTGAGGTAAGGTCTCTCTCTAGCCCAGGCTGACCTGGAATTCATTCTGGAGTCTCAGGCTGGCCTCAAACTCAAGGCGATCCTCCTACCTCTGCCTTCCCAGTGCTGGGATTAAAGGCGTGTGCCACCACGCCCGGCAAGAAATTTAATCTATCAATTTTAATTAATTGGCAGTGGCTTTCTGAAGCATCTAGTTCAGAATGGTTTAGTCTCAAATTCATAACCATTTAGAAAAAAAAGCCATGAAATTATCAATGTCTGTGATGGACTAAGAAATTAATATTTAAACTACATTTAATTTAACATATTATTGGCTTTTATAACCCATAATATATTAAATTTCTTAAAGCACTCTTAGATGCATTAGTAAGCAATACTAAATTTTATTGGAAAAGAGAACAAACAAAGAAATGAACCACAGCAACTGGAAATCAGAAATCAAACCTAGTACCTACAGGAACTCCACCGGGTGGAACCTATATGTAAATCAGATATGAAACAAACGCAGTAAGAAATCACATCTACATAGCATGCAAACACACACATTAGGAAGAAAAAAAGTACATTTAAATAACAATTCTGGCATGGATGCATATATTATACTTATCATTGTGACATATCAACAGGAAAATATTTATTTAAAAGTATTTAAAAGTACATAATTCCTTGAAGAATATATTGAATTAAATTGCTTAAAACCACAGTAATTCATGGATTAAAAATTAACGTGTTGAATTGTAAGTGAATTATTATCTGTTTAAAAACCAAATAAGTAATCTGGGATGATTATTGTCTGCTGTGTTCTTATCACTAGCCGGCTGCTGGTAGCTCTGATAGCAAATGGATGTCTCAGATTCGACTCTTGCAAACCTTGCACATTTTGCTTTGCACTTAGAACAGGGACTATTTTGAAAGCACAGTGTTTCAATGATGTCTTAAGTGACATAAAGTAGGTGATTCACACGCATAAGCATATACAAATCTCCAGATAGCTATGAAAAAGCACCATCGGTGCAAGTCCTTTGCCTTTCGTTGTTAGTTTTTCTCTGCTACTTAGGGCTATTTTCACTGGAATTAGCACTTTGAAGAACACCATCTCTTAGCCATCCCTGCAACTTCACCTTGCTTCCTACTTAACTTTTGAAGGAACAAACGCTGGCCAGGCCCCTCTTTGGCAAACGCCTTCTGCTGTGGCTATTCCTGAGCCTCCCTCAGAAAGCCATGCCTACACAGATGACCTGTTTTCTCCTGCTTGGGGTTTGATCTCCTCTTTGCTGGTGACACATGATTGAGGTCTCACTAAACCATTTCTCCTCTGCTCATTATTTTCACTAGTTAGGACTTTCCAAAGAGGCAAGACTTGACAAGGTAGTAAAGTTTTGACTGTACGTCAAACAATCTTCAGTTTCCCTTTGTTAATGTAGAGTTTTTAACACTTCAAGAAATTAACTAAATTTCTAGGTGAAAATAAAGAGTACTATATCTGAAAAAAGGAGATGATTAAGTCAGGCAGACATATATACATCTCCAAATATAATGAGTATTTTGTAGATTTATTCTGTGTTCTGGTGAATGAAGAATCTAAATAATAATGGATGATTTATTACTCTGCTGGTCTCATTCCAATGTGATGCATATCTTCCTACAAAGTTCAACAATGCCAATTACTAACTAACTCAATATAATTCAAATATCTGAAGCATATGCTAAGTCTCCACATTCTTTCATTCATGATGGAATTTATTAGCATTTTTGGAGAATTATTATTTCTCAAGTGTTGGACAAGGTAGTAGGCCAATAGGGTAAATAAGTTATTATGATTTGGGAACCTATCTCTAAAATAAGTGTGATATTAGAGAAATCAACCAAGGAGAAGCCTTCCACTCAGCCTGGACAATGAGTACTCTGTTGAATGAGGAAACATCTGACTGAATATAAACACTAACACCGAATAAAAGCCCCCCTCAGCAACAATGCAAAAAAGGGGAAGAAAAAAAAGAAAAAAAAAGGCTACCTGTGGTGCAGTTCATAACCCCTAACCTATGGACAGATCTAATATGCACACCGAGGAAGGACCCCAGTGGGTAGGGGACAGAGAGGAGTGAAATGTGGACACCTTCTTAAGATTTGCTCAATGTATATACTTATTCATAATAAAGATATTAAATAATAAAAAATAAATAAAGTATCTTTGATGTGGAATTAAATTAAAGCACTAAGATTCACTCTGGTTACTTTGATTTTACTGTTATAGAGTCTGTGCAGCTCTCCTTGTTATAATATTTCCTATAAACTAAAACACAAGAAAAATATTAACAAAGCAGCCATATACATTTAACTTACATCTTCTATGTCTTTGTCCAGAGCAATAATTCTTAGAGGAGTGGTCAAATTTAGACTGTCTGAAATGGTGGCTCCCACGGGGGCAGATTCCAGGATATACCCTTGGTAACTGGGCATTGTGAAATAGGGGCTCTGGTTGTTTTCATCCAGGATTTCGATGTGTAGACTGGCAAAGGCGGGAAGGGGGTGGCCATTGTCCTGCTCGGCCTGAAAATCAAAAGTAAAACACAGCTATGATGTCCTTTCAGAAAGATGATTTCCCTACCGCATGTGTGAACTCACTTTTAAATTAGCATCCTCACAGACAGAAGAAATGCATTACCTTAGAAATAAAAAATGATGAAATGAGCTAGAGAACCTTAATTACTTGATTTCCTTTCCTCCAGCCTAGTATACATTTAAAAAAATCAGAGAGATGAATTATTATTGTACACAGTAAAGGGATGATTGTTGTGAAACACAATTAGACAAATAAGAAGTAACGGCCATTTAGTTGTTGAAAATTGCATGATAGAGAAAAGAGTCTTATAACCCAAATAAAATATTAAACTCTTTTGGGGTTTTTCAATGTCTTCTTATTCCGCATCAACAATCAACTGAATTATCTCTTTCAGTGTGAAAGTTTGCCCTTGCCAAAATATCACATGTGGATATTTTAAATATAAAGATAACAACATTAACAGATGGACTTTGTGGAAGTGATAAGGGCAGATTCATCATCACTGGGATGGCGTTTTTAGGAAAAAGCCATCAGGTGGGGTGAGGGTGCTGGCTTGCCATCCTACCCTGTGGGCAGAGTCAAGGGGACCAAGAGTTCTAAGCACGCCTGGGCTAATCTATAAAAATAATAAGTAGTCAAATAAATAATTTACTTAAAGAAATGAGGCCCCAGGAGCCCCTCTCTCCCTCCTGTTACCACATGAGAACACAACCTGGAGGAACCACCTATGAGATGAACCCCTCACCAGCAATCTAAACTGCAGAGCCTCAACCTCCACATCCAGTGGCAGAACTGTGAGAGTCACTTGCTGTGGACAAGCTTCCCCCCTGCTTCATTTTGCCATGACAGCTCCTCGCAGACTGACAAGACCCAAATAATCCAGCACTTCATACACTGAGTAGATTAAAGCTCTATTTATCACCCATTAAAAATCCTGCTAAGAATAATATAAAAATCAGAGGTACTTTCACCATAACATTTTAGCCACCTTACAAAATTTCAAAAATTATTGACCAGAAATCCATTACTCAAGTGTATATGAATAAAATGCTACCCGCATATTTTCATTCATATGTGTTTGTCTGTTTTTTTCTATGAAGCTTCAGAAACTGATGACAATTTCATATCTATTGCTTACCTTTGTGGTGTTCACATGGCCAAACTCTAAATGAGAATGTTCCTGCTGAGATCCTGTGTTCCTTTTAACAGTCATATTTTAAAATGTTTTACTAAAACTGATTTATAGAAAGTTTACTTCAAATTATAATTCAGATGTCTCATTCATTAAGGTGGACACAAATTCCCTGCATGTAATTTTTATTGTTAGGCTTTCCCTGTTAGAAATGTTCTATCTGAAATCAAAGAAAACTAAAAGTAAAAATTTCATAATAGGAACTGGGGCAGTGGCTCAGTTGGCTAAACACTCACTGCCTAAGCATGGGGATTGGAGTTCATATAACCAGCAACCCAGTAAAATCAGGTTAGGGTGGTGTGTGCCTCTAAATCCAAGAACATGGTAAGCAGAGACAGGGGGATTCCTAGGGCCAGCTGACTAGCTAGGCTACCCGAATTGGTGAGTTCCAAGTACACTGTTGAGACTGTCTCAAAATAAAAGGTGTTGGAAGTTTGAGAAAGACAGCATCAATCTCTAACCTCCACAGGCACGCACATATATTCACATGTGCTGACAAGTATGAGCCCACATATGCACAACACACATATGCAAAAAACCCTGAAAAATCATAAGACATCCTACTGTGATTTTTCCAGATGAAAAAGTGACATTTTGACTCTAAAAGTTTATAAGTAATTCAAATAAATAATTGTTTAATCCATAGTAAAAAATAATCAGATGGAAGAGGGGGCGGAAAGATTGTGAGAGCCGTGGTGGGGGAGATTATCCAGAGGCATGGCCAGGAGAACCTGGCTGAATACTAGGCAATCCATGGTCCCCTGTCACAAGGACTGATCCAGACGGCCCACGGAGGAGGATATCCAGCTGACTGGGGATGGGGAGGGGGGAATGAGGAATTGGGGATAACAACTCATTGTTTGCCCACTAAATGTTGTAACTCATTATGGACAATAAATTAAAAAAAATAAATAATTGTTTAATCCATAGTAAAAAATAATCAGACCCTATCATAGTCAGCCACAGGCAGTTGGGATGAATCTCCAAGCCAGGCACAGTTATGCAAGAAAGGGTTTGTTGGAGCTGCAAATTCAGGGAAAGTTCCATAACAGAGAAAGAGATCCGCCCCCTTTCACAGGTCCAAGCAGAGAGAGAAACCCATCACCAGCACCACACACACAACTAAAACAGGCAGAGGCAAAGAAAGAACTTTTCTCCCCCTTTATATAGCCTTAGGGCCGGTCTTGCAATCCTTCCCCAGACTTGGCTTCCTAAGGCTCTGGAATTTCCTTCCTGCAAGGCCCTCCCAAGAAGGGCTGTTCATTTCTAGCTTCCCCGAGCTTCCTTAAATCCTGCTCCCTATTGAGAGGCTGCCTTCCTGTGAACATCCTCAGAAACCCACCCAAGATTCCTAAAAAGGTTAAACTGACAACATAACTTAATCATCACAGCCCCCTTGGTGGAAGGTCATCCTCTGACAGAGCATTTGAATAGGATATGGGGTGGTGATTTCAACTGCTCTCTTAGGTCTTCGATTCAGTTGCATTCCATTCTCACAGTAACTCAGAGATTTCATAAAATAGAATTCAGATCATTATTTTCTCTCAGTCATTCGCCTTGTTTTGTTTTACTGGTGATAGGATGGAAAAGAAAGCTTGGCACACGTAAGCATGTACTTGACCACAGGACTGCACCTCTAGGCCAGGGCAATGTGTGTGTGTGTGTGTGTGTGTGTGTGTGTGTGTGTGTGTGTGTGTGAGAGAGAGAGAGAGAGAGAGAGAGAGAGAGAGAGAGAGAGAGAGAGAGAGAG
>PVHP010052532.1:0-11267 GCA_004024765.1 Zapus hudsonius
TTCCCCAGGACCCACATAAGCCAGACCCACAAGGTGGTGGCCCTAGTGCTCGCTCGCTCTCTCTCTCTCTCTCTCTCTCTCTCTCTCTCTCTCTCTCTCTGCTTGAAAATGAATAAATAAAATATTTAAAAAAAATGTGAAGGAAAGCAATTCTGAGGGCAAAATACAGGAAACTTAAACTACAATGAAACAGAAAAAAAAATGCAATTCTGGCATTAAACTAGCCGGGCGTGGTGGCACACGTCTTTAATCCCACTCTGGAGGCAGAGGTAGGAGGATCGCCATGAGTTCAAGGCCACCCTGAGACTACATAGTGAATTCCACGTCAGCCTGGGCTAGAGCGAGATGCTACCTCAAAAAAACAAATAAAATAAAATAAAGTTTTGTACTTCTAATAACTTGGTTAAAGACTTCTCATATTTTTGTTTTCATTTTTGATTAAACAGTACTGGTTTTTCCTATGATAAAGCTTAATTAAGGGGGCTGGAGAGATGGCTCAGTGGTTAAGGCACTTGCCTCCAGTAAGGCTCCTGGTTCAATCCCCAGTACCCACATAAGCCAGACCCACAAGGTGGTGGCCCTGGTGCTATCTCTCTCTATCTCTATCTCTCCTTCTCTCTCTGTGTATCTCTCTGCTTGAAATGAATAAATAAAATATTTTTTTAGGGCTGAAGAGATGGCTTAGTGGCTAAGGTGTTTGCCTGCAATGCAAAAGGACCAGAGTTCGATTCCCCAGTGCCCATGTACAGCCAGATGCACAAGAGGGCGCATGTGTCTGGAGTTCATTTGCAGTGGCTGGAGGCCTTGGTGTGCCCATTCTCTCTCTCTCTCTCTCTCTCTCTCTCTCTCTCTCTCTCTCTCTCTCTCTCCTCTCTCTCTCAAATAAATAAATATTTTTTTAAAAAATATTTTTTAAAAAGCTTAATTAAGATGAAAATCTCTATCATGCTAGAACATAATAAATTACAGTAAGAAGTCAAAACTATATAATAGTAAACAAATCCAAGCCATATATCAAGACTGCTTAAAGGATGGATTATAAAACAAACTTTCAAAATTCATTTTTAAGCCCATGTTGGCTTCAAACTCCTGATTCTTCTGCCTCCACCTCTTCCACAATATCCTCCCAGCATGCATCACAACTGGCTCAAGATTCACTTTGAAAGTAACAGTAATAACTCATTATGACCACTACTTCAAATTCCTTATAAATAGCTTCAAAACTGACATCTTTCAGAATAAGGAACTGTGATTTATAAGCATCCAGTTACTATTATATGCTGATCTGGACGTGTTTCTACTCTATGCTCCACTTAAGGCATTCTACAATGACACCTACTGGCCATTTAAAATCAGCCATTAGTTCTCTAAGAAAACTCCAGCAGGCTGGTTACATAAGAGAAACACACACATACATACACATCTATCACCCTACATAAAAACAAAGATTTATGCACAAGTACCCAAAGCACTATGGAGAATTTCACCTAAAACAGAAATGTAAGTTATCTTTGTTACTAAAATAACAAGGGAATAAACCACAAAGTATCATTTATAAATTTTGAAATATTCTCTCAGTACTTTGAACTCTTCAGAACTAATGATCTACTTCTTCCCAAATGTTATTTTGAGAAAAAAATTTGGTGTTTATATGCACCAATATAAACTAAAGGAGAAGTCACATCTTAGAAAGTTTTTCTAACATGCAGTTCAAAACCAAGTCCTGGGAAATCTACACTTATTAATATTACATCTGTTCTTATCAGCTAAAGGTAACATTTCAAGCAGCTTACATTTTAGTAATTTATAATGCTTCTTTAAAAATGTTTTTCAGAAAAAAGCTTTTCAGTCTTGGTTTTTCCGATGAGTTATAAAATCAAATGTCTTTCCATAATGCACACTGACTGGAATTTGTTTTAATTTCACATTTAATTGTACAAATAATAAATTACAACAAAGACTTTTAAAAACAGGATGCTGCATTCGTTCTTAATCTGAATAAGTACACAACCTAAACTCAAGAAATCCAAAGAGCATGTTTTTTAAACCTGAGAAACAAATAATTGACAACTAGCTTCTCAGACTCACCGAGAGCCAACCAGTGACTTAAAAGTTGACAACCCCGATTCAGATCTCCGTTTTATTTTCAGCCCCTAACACCCATATTATTGGGCGGGGGGGGGTAGTGATGTCTGCCTACCAACTAATTTTTCTAGTCATTTGCTAACTTACCTCCTACTAGAGATTCTTAAGACTTTCCATTTTCCTGAAGATTTTTTTTTAATGTATGTTACCAGCCTTGAGCCTCAAAATAAAATTCACGAGCTACTCAACCCGAATCTGATGACTGCACTCTTCGGAAGCGAGCACCGTGGCTCTCGACCCGAGTCCATATTTGGGATCAGCTCTTCGTGACTGTTCGTTCCTTCACGACCCCCCCCCCCAGCCTCCAACAACACGCGTGCTCCGACACACTCATCAACTGGGGTCGGGGTGGGGTGCGGAGCGGAGACGAGTTCTAGGGTCTGCCCCGGCCCAGCCCCCACCCCAGCCTACGGCCCCTCCGAACCAGCCGGCTCGGGCTCCGCGGCTCCAGCCGCGCCGGCGCCCGCCCCTGCCCCCGGCCCCCGCCGGCCTCAGCCCCCCGCCCGTCCGCCCACGACCCCGCCTCACGCCGGCCTCCGGGGTCACCGAATGCAGCCCAGAAGGACGCCGTGTCCACGCGGCCCCCCACGCACGCGCCCGGGAGATCTGGGGCCCCGCCGCCTACCTGTCACCCCGCTGCCCGCCTCGGCTTCCCTCCGCCGCCGCCGCCTCCCGCGGCAGCTGCCAACAGCGGCACAACAAGCCGCGCTCTCATTGGAGGAGCCCACGCGCCCAACAACGGGCCCTCTCATTGGCTGCCGCACGCCCCGCCCCGCCCCTGTGCACTGCCTAAGGATTCCGTTTCCGAGCTAGGGGAGAGACCCTCCTGTCTTCCCGGGCCTCCTCTCCCCCGCGAGACCTCTCACCTGGCTCGGCCAGTCGTCGGGTGCGAGGTGTGGACATGACCTCGCCTCCGGCTGCCCTCACGCCATCGCCACCCGGCCCCGGAACCTGCGAGCCAGCACCGGAACCCGAAGCGTCTTCGCGGTGTTCCAGCCGCGCGCGAGTCGAGGGGAGACTTCCGCTTCCGGTTGGCTCCGCCTGGAGGGTTGAGTAGAGAGCGTCCTGAGAGGTCAGATTGCTGGCAGGTAATTCAGGGAGTCGGTGGGAGACGTTTGGATCAGGAGTAACAGCTGGTGGGGTGGGGAGAGGCAGGCAGACAGACAGACACAGAGCCAGCGAGCGCAGAGCTGCAGGCTGCCCGAGAACGCCTGCAGCCCAGCCCCCTGCTTGCTTTCGGCCTCTACCACACGCACCCCTGCAGATCCTAAGACTGAAGCACAGGGGCCATGCCCCAAGTACGTAGAATACATAGAATTCTAATACCACCTCGTGTAGTCTTGGGATTTTTATTATTTTAAAAAATACATTTATTTATTTGCAAGTAGAGAGAGAGAATGGGCGCTCCAGCCTCTACAAACGAACTCCAGATGCGCATCCAGCTGTACGTGGGTAATGGGAATTGAACTCCCGTGGTAGGTAGGCTTTGCAGGGCAAGCCTCTTAACCACTGGGCAGTTTCTCCAGCCCTAGCCTTAGGGTTTTTCTGGTATAAATGTTTATGTTTGTGGGGGGGAACAAGTTGCAAAACCATGTCTATTGCATGACCCCGTGACTGAGCACTAAAAGTGACAGCAATTCTCTTGTCTTGTTTTTCTCATATTCTTGCAGTAATCTTGGTTTTTAAGTAATGGGAATTTAGGTCTGTATCCTTTCTGCTTGCAAGTAAATAATTAAAAAAAAAAATAAAATGGAAGCCACATAGGTAATATTAAATTTTCTAGTAGACATTTAAACAGTAAAAAAATTAACTTTAGTAATATTTATCTCACCTAAAATATTCAAAATATCACTTAAAATGTATTCAGTATCAGTATTGAAATATTTTACATTTTTATTCAAAATTGATATATTTTGGGACTGGGGAGATGGTTCAGCAGTTAAAAGCACTTGCTTGTAAAGCCTGATGACTCAGGTCTAGTTCTCCAGTACCTATGTAAAGCCACATACACAAAGTGGCACATGCATCTGGAGTTCCTTTGCAGTGGCAAGAGGCCTTGGCATACCTCTTTTCTTCTTCCCCCCAACTAGATAAACTTTAAATTTTTTTTTTTGAATTTTGAACTTTATATCAGTTAAATTTGAGGCTGGGGAGATGGCTCAGCAGTTAAAGGCTCTTGCTTGCAGACAAGTCTGCTGCCCCTGGTTCAATTCTCCAGTACCCATGTAAAGCTAGATCCAAAGTGGCACATGCAGCCGGGCATGGTGGCGCATGCCTTTAATCCCAGCACTCCGGAGGCAGAGGTAGGAGGATCACCATGAGTTCAAGGTCACCCTGAGACTACATTGTGAATTCCAGGTCAGCCTGGACTAGAGTGAGACACTACCTTGAAAAACCAAAAAAAAAAAAAAAGTAGCACATGCATCTGCAATCCCAATGAGCCTGGGACAATGAAAGGCAGAGCCAAGAGAAACTGAAGCTCTGAGCCAGCTAGCCTGATGTTCCTTTGAAACTGGCAATCACTTGAAGCAGCAGGAGACCCTATCTCAGGCTGAAGAGCTGGCTCAGCTGTTGATGGTGCTTGCTTGCAAAGTCTGATAGCTTGGGTTTGAGTCCCCAGTACCCACATAAAGCCAGATGCACAAAGTGGCACGTGTATCTGGAGTTCATTTACAGTGGCAGGAGGTCCTGGTGCGCTCATACTCATTCTGTCTGTCTCTCTCTCTCAAGTAAATGAATAAATATTTAAAAAGAGAGAGAAACCCCATGTCAAAGAAAATGGAACACAGACACCTGAAAGTTGTCCTCTGACCTCCACACATGTCATGGTATGTCTGCACATACCCACGTGCATATAAAAAAATAATTTTTAAAATTATTTATTTATAGGGAGAGAGGGAATGGGTGCTCCAGGCCTCTATCCACTGGACATGAACTCCAGATGCATGTGCCACTTTGTGACTCTGGCTTTACATGGGTACTGAGGAATCGAACCTGGGTCATTAGGCTTTACAGGCAAGTGCCATAACTGCTGAGCCATCTCTCCAGCCCCAAATTAAGTAATTCTTTTTTTTGTTTTTGTTTTTGTTTTTTTCAAGGTAGGGTCTCGTTCTAGTCCAGGCCGACCTGGAATTCACTATGTAGTCTCAGGGTGGCCTTGAACTCACAGCGATGCTTCTATCTCTGCCTCCCAAGTGCTGGGATTAAAGGCGTGCGCCACCATGCCCAGCTCAAATTAAGTAATTCTTAAAAAGAAAATAGATTTGCTAGTTCCCCAGTTGCACAGCCATACTTGAAAACCTAGTGGTTACCCAGTAACACTGGCTATGTATGGAGTGTATGTATGTAGGAGAGGAACACCTGACCATTAGATCTTTGACTGTCCAGCTTTTCTAGGTCATGCCACTTTACAGTCTCACTGCTTCAGTGTAAAAGTGGAAGGCAGGTCACAATGTGTTCTCCGCAGTCCTCATAATCTTGCCAGGTAGATTTTTATCCTTGTCATGCGAAGAAATAGAAGTCCATAGAGGGCTGAAGACATGGTTTAGCGATTGAGGCATTTGCCTGCAATGCAGAAGGACCAGAGTTCCATTTGCCAGTGCCCATATACAGCCAGATGCACAAGGGGGCGCATGTATCTGGAGTTCATTTGCAGTGGCTTGGAGGCCCTGGTGCGCCCATATTCTCTCTCTCTCTCTCTCTCTCTCTCTCTCTCTCTCTCTCTCTCTCTCTCTCTCTCTCAAATAAGTCAATAAAAAAAAAAGAAGTCCATAGAGAGTGATTTTTCCTGGGATTTTATAGGTACTAGTGGCACAAAATAATTCTAAACTCTTCCTTCAAGCAATTATGATATTATTGTTGATGTAGGCTATACTAAGTTACATATAATTTTTTTTTAGACAAGACCTTAAAGTTGTCCATGACAACCTTGAATTGTACTGAAGTGGTCCTCCTTTCTCAGCCTCCTGAATAGCAGCATGGGGGGTTGTGGAGGTAGAAAGTGGTGCTGTACCCAACTGAGATAAAAATAATTTTACAAAGAAAATACAAAATTGTCCAGAAATAATGTTCAAGTATTTTATATATTTGAAATTCCTATGGAACGATGCTTTCTGAAATATGGTAGTTATGTAGAAAACATATTGGCTTTATTAAAGAAATTTATGGAAAAGAAATGGGAATATTTATATTTTGACATTTTCTCTCAGAGGTCTATATTCTGAATTAATACCCTGAGATAGTAATATTAGCTTCAAAGTAACCTTCATACTATGGTAATGTTGATACTTCTATTTTATTTAATTTTTTGTTTGTTTGTTTGTTTTTTGTTTTTTTGAGGTAGTGTCTCGCTCTAGTCCAGGCTGACCTGGAATTCACTCTGTAGTCTCAAGGTGGCCTCGAACTCATGGCAATCCTCCTACCTCTGCCTCCCGAGTGCTGGGATTAAAGGCGTGCGCCACCACGCCCGGCCAAAAATAATTTTTAAAACAAAGCCAGGTGTGATGGTGCACGCCTTTAGTCCCAGCACTCGAGAGGCAGAGGTAAGAGAATCGCCGTTAGAGGCCACCCTGAGACTACATAGTGAAGTAATGAACTACTTACATTTAAAAGTATGAGTTGTTATTTATTTATTTTTTTTTTTTCTTTTGGTTTTTGGAGGTAGAGTCTTGCTGTAGTCCAGGCTGACCTGGAATTCACTATGTAGTCTCAGGGTGGCCTTGAACTCATGGTGATCCTCCTACCTCTGCCTCCCAAGTGCTGGGATTAAAGGCAGGCATGAGCCACCATGCCCATGAGTTGTAATTTTTTTAAAAAAATATTTTATTTATTCATTTTCAAGCAGAGAAATACAAGAGATAGATAGGTAGAGAGAGGGAGAGAGCACCAGGGCCACCACCTTGTGGGTCTGGCATATGTGGGTCCTGGGGAATTGAACCCGGGGCCTTAGGCACTATAGGCAAGTGCATTAACCGCTGAGCCAACTCTCCAGCCCCATGAGTTGTAATTTTAATGTACGCTTGGTGGGTTGATTTTTACTTTTTAAATGTTAAATCATCACCATACTATTTTGTGATTTTTTTTTTTTTCAGTTGTTTGAGGTAGGGTCTCACTGTAGCTCAGGCTGACCTGGAATTCACTATGTAGTCTCAGGATGGTCTCAAACTCACAGCAGTCCACCCACCTCTGCCTCCCAAGTTCTGGGATTAAAGGCATGAGCCACCATGCCTAGCTGATTTATTTTATTTTATTTATTTATTTTTAATATTTTATTCATTTTCAAGCAGAGAGAGAGGGGGGGGAAGCAAGAGAGAGAGGAAGCGCGAGAGCGAGCACCAGGGCCACCACCTTGCGGGTCTGGCTCATGTGGGTCCTGGGGAATTGAACTCGGGGCCTTAGGCACTGGAGGCAAGTGCCTTAACCTCTGAGCCATCTCTCCAGCCCCTGATTTATTTTTTAAAATATTTTATTTGTTATTTATTTGCAAGCAGAGGGAGAGAGAAAGAGAGAATGGGCACACCAGGGCCTCTTGCCACTGCAAACAAACTTGATGTATGTACCACTTTGTGCATCTGGCTTTACATGGGTACTGGAGAATCAAACACAGGCCATCGGGCTTTGTAAGCAAATGCCTTTAACCACTGAGCCATCTCATGGGCCCCTTGTGATTTCTTAATACAAATATTAAATGTTGACTTATTTGTGAGAACAACTTCTTCTTCCTCTTCCTCCTCCACTTCTTCTTCCTTCTCTTCCTCTTTCTCCTCCTCTCTCTCCTCCTCCTCCTGCCCAGGCTGACCTGGAATTCATTATGTAGTCTCAGCGTAGCTTCGAACTCACAGTGATCCTCCTACCTCTGCCTCCTGAGTGCTGAGATTAAAGGTATGTGCCACCACGTCTGGCGAATTTGTGAGAATTTCTATGTTCAGGTTTTTCTCAGACCTTAATATTATTGTTTAATAATCATTTTACATATGTCTTTAGCAGACAGTGATAATTGCCCCTTTCTCTAAAATCCTATTTTTAAAATCCCATCTCATTGTTTGACCTATTCATGATTATAAATTTGGACACAATGGTAGTAATTATTTGGTTTGATTTTATTTCTGAGGAGCAGTGATGATAAAATTGCTACTGCTAACGTTATATAAATTGTAACATTATTCACCCCTCTGAAGTTGCAAATCTTATAATTTTAAATAGGAACTAAATGAAGTTTATTTTTATATAACTTAAAAAAATAACACTAGCAAAACAAATCTTTATATAACCATTGATGACATATTCTACTGAGGATACAAACTTCATAAATCAAAGGAGTCATCATAACATCTGTTGGTCAGTTCTTGGATTAGTAACCAGCAGCTGGTAGACCAAATCTAGCACACTGCATGTTTTTGTAAGGCCCATGAGCTAAGAATTTTTAAAAATATTTTATTTGTTTATTTGAGAGAGAGAGAGAGAGAGAGAGAGAAGCAGATAATGGATGTGTCAGCTGCAAATGAACTCCAAACACATACACCACCTTGTGCATCTGGCTTTACATGGGTACTAGAGAATCAAACTCAGGTTCTTCTGCTTTGCATGCAAATGCCTTAACCACTAAGCTATTTCTCCAGCCCAAGAACATTCATATTCATTTTGATGCCAAGGAACACTGGCTTTGAGCTTCAGTTAAAGAAAATGCTATCTCCAAAAAATGGAATTTCACTTTTTTTTTGTTTGTTTGTTTTGTTTTTCAAGGTAGAGTCTCGCTCTAGTCCAGGCTGACCTGGAATTTACTATGTAGTCTCAGGGTGGCCTTGAACTCATGGCAATCCTCCTACCTCTGCCTCCTGAGTGCTGGGATTAAAGGCGTGCGCCACTACACCTGGCCCGGAATTTCACTTTTTCATCTCAATAGATCTGTATTACAAAGAATTGTATTGAGTTAGTGTTTATTATATTTTAGGTTTTATCAATGAGCTACTTGTTGGAAATATTTTGTGTGTGTGTGTGTGTGTGTGTGTGTGTGTGTGTGTGTGTGTGTGTGTAGGTACAGATATATTCTGCAGTTTTATCTCATAAAACAAAAATTATATAACTCCTTCCAAAAATCTCATGTAATCTGCTGGGGAGATTGCTCAGTGGTTAAGGCACTTGCCTGCAAAGCCTAATAATGTGGATTCAATTCCTCAGTACCCATGTAAAGCCAGATGCACAAGGTGGTACATGCATCTGGAATTCATTTTCCATAGCTAAAGGCCCTGGTGTGCTCCCATATTCATTCTCTCTCTCCCTTCTCCCTCTTTCTGCTTGCACATAATAAAAAGTTTTTAGGTCTCATGTGATCATGTGTATTTACAAGAATTTAAAGAATCATCTAAAGCAAGGCGTGGTGGTACGCGCCTTTAATCCCAGCACTTGAGAGGCAGAGGTAGGAGGATAGATAAAGTTTCAGACCAGTCTGGGACTACATAGTAAATTCCAGGTCAGCCTGGGCTAGGGTGAGACCCTACCTCAGAATAAAACAGAGTAGGGTTTCTGAAACCAAACTTTGAAAATTTAAATCTCAGTTGTAATCTCAACTCAGAATTTTTGTTTGTTTGTTTACAGTTTTTTAAAATTTAATTTTATTTTAATATTTTATTTAATTTATTCATTTTTCAAGCAGGGAGAGAGAGAGAGCGCGCGCACCAACGCCACCACCTTGTGGGTCTGGCTTATGTGGGTCCTGGGGAATTGAACCCAGGGCCTTAGGCACTGGAGGCAAGTGCCTTAACCGCTGAGCCATCTCTCCAGCCCCCTATTTGTTTGTTTTTTGAGGTAGGGTCTCACTCTAGTCCAGGCTGACCTGGAATTCACTATGTAGTCTCAGGGTGGCCTTGAACTCATGGTGACCTCCTACCTCTTTCTCCAGAGTGCTGGGATTAAAGGTGTGCACCACCACGCCCTGCTTCAACTCAGAATTTTCAAGTATCTGTAGTTACCTTTTTTGTAAAACATTATTTTTCTTCAAACATAAACATGAAATTTGATTTTTAGAGATCTCTAATCAGTATTTCTCCCTTGTGCTACTCTTTTCTGATAGACATGGCCCCTGGGCATGGACATGGCCATGACCATGGCCATAGTAAACTGGAACTTCCAGATTATAGACAGTGGAAGATAGAGGGGACACCATTACAAGCTGTTCAGGAGAAGCTGGCTGCACGAGGGTTAAGGGATCCATGGGGCCGGTAAGATGAACCTAGTAGTTTACACAAATTTGTCTTAGAGTCTGTATCTGTGGGTTTTTTTTTTTTTTCATTGTGTTTTCCTTAAGTGTGAAAAATGGCCTTTCAAAAATTTGAAATCAGCTTTATTAAAGTTTCATTTGTATAAATAATATTCACCCACATTAAGGTTCCTTATAATGTTGATAGTTTTTTACAAATATACAGCTATAGAACCACCACCAAAATTATGATATAGAATATTTCTATTAGCCCAAAGTTTTTCCTACCCATTTGCAATTAATACTACCCAACTCTGGGTCTTGGAAACTTCTGACTTGTCGATATAGTCTTTTATTCTGGCCTCTTTCACTTACCATAATGCTGTAGCTTTTCTGGGGAGGGGAGCTGTCGGTAGTAAGGGATCAAGCCTGTGGTAGACAAGCTCCGTTCCTTAGCCTACCATAATACTTTTGGCACTTTTTCATACTGTTCCTTGTACTGTAGTCCTTTATTACCTTTTATTTTATATCCATGGTATAAATATACCTCTTTTTGTTGACCATGTTACGAATTGATGATCATTCAAATTATTTCCAGTTTGGAGCTCTTCTGAATCAAGTTACAATAACCGTTCATAAGTCCTTATGAACATATATTTTTATTTCTTTTGGTTAAATAGGTAAAAATGGGATTTCTGGGGGCTGGAAATATGGCTTAGTGGTTAAAGGTGCTTGCCTACAAAACCTGATGACTCGATTCCCCCATATCCACATACAGCCAGATGCATCTGGCATCCATTTGCAGTGGCAAAAAGCTCTGGCATGCTTATTTTGTCTTTCCCCTTCTCTCTCTCTCTCTCTCTCTCTCTCTCTCTCTCTCTCTCTCTCTCTCTCTCTCTCTCTCTCGCTCTCTTTCTCTCTCTCTCCT
>PVHP010052533.1:0-11038 GCA_004024765.1 Zapus hudsonius
ACCCTAGACAGATTAAGATTTGGGGGAAGCATAATGGGAGAGGCCAGCCTCCCTGATCCCCTTTCTTTAAGAGGAAAGACTGCGGAGGGTCAGCAAAGGAGATGAAAGCTTAACTGTTTTGGGATCTGAAGGCAGAAGCCCCGTCTGCTGTTTCTTAGAGGACAGGGTAGCCTCAAGGCTTGGGGACAGATTGGGTGAGGTCCAATCAAAGCAGGCATCCCAAGTTTCAGTCCCCGTTCACTTTGACGTTGCAGATTTTGGATAATAAGCTAGGCTTCAACAAGCTGCAGTACCAACTCAACTTTGCTGAAGATTCCAGGTCATTGCAACTGTTCAATTGTCCAGCTGCCAACGGTGTGCTTTTAAAGAGATGAGCAATTTGCCCTGAGCTGGATGCAGGGCACCAACAATGCGCACAGATCAGGGTAGCTTGGTCACTGGGTTAGAGGAGCACCTTCATCCTGGAGTGATTTCATGCGGAATCATAAAAATGTGAAAGAGAAAGCATGATTGCAAACATCGATCGTTCAAGAATTCAAGAGGCAATGTCCAAAAGGCTGGTTATTCAACTAGATACATAAAAAGACACTTGATTTTAACCATAGTGGAAAAAAACTCTTAAAAGTCAAAATAATGTCCTTGTAACTGTGAAAGAATGAGTCACATGAAAAGCACAACTCTGCTGTAATAGTTGAGCCTATCCAACAGCCAAATAAGTGGTTTCTGGGAGCATAAATTAGTATAACCTACTGTGAAGTATTTAGCAGTATCTTCTTCAGATCAAAATATCTACTACTCATGATTCAGTAATCCTGTTCGCCCATATGTGTTTATGGAGATGCCTTTGAAATGATACCGTATGAGCTGGAGACATTGTCCAGTGGTTAAGGACATTGGTTTGCAAAGCTTGATGGTCTGGGTTCGATTTCCAAGTACCTACATGAAGCTAGATGCACAAAGTGGCCACGTGTCTGGAGTTTGCAGTAGCACAAGGCCCTGCTGTGCCCATAACTCCCCCATCTCTCTGCCTCTTTCTCTCTGCTTCTCTCTCTCTCTGTCTGTCTCTCTATTAAAAATATAAAATACTTTTTAAATAAGAAGGCGGGGCATAACAGATTTGAGGACAGTTGTTTTCTCTATAGCAAAACGATGCCTCAAAGAAATCAGAACAAGATAGGAAAGCATGAAAATTCTCACTAAAGCATTTTACACGACAATACAACAGGCAAACTAATCTAATGTCAATCAATCCTTGAATGGAAAAGGGGCCATTTATACAAGCCAGGGCCACACTGCAGTGAGTTGGGGTTATTTATATCATACAGCAACTTTAAACATCATCCAGAAAACATGTAAAGACAGAAGCCCAGTTTGGTATTGACTCTATGATGTCCACCACACCAGGAAGGTCAAGTTTTGTCTTGTCATCGGAGGATTGGTTTTATAAAGATGTTGCCAATGCCACGATTAAAATCACGTCTCTGCTGTTGGCTTCTCCTTTTTACATCTCTGCCAGCAGGCACGTTTCAAGCTGGACGTGGAAAGTGGAAGAGAAGGCCCTTAGCGAGGACTCCTTCATCAGTGTTTCCCCAGGAAATGAGCTCATCCATGCCTTCCAAATTAGATGTGAACATTGCCGAAGTAGGCAATCTGAAATTCTGTATTTTAAGAAGAGTCTGCTTATAATTTCTTTTTCTCTGTCGTGGTGTTGAAGCCGACATGTACCATTGGGGCTTCAACAGGAAAGGTGCCGATGAGAATATATTTGTGCATAAAGGAGAATTTAGAGAACAAAGGAGACACTTCAGTCAATAAAGTGCTTGCTTCACAAGTGGGAGAACCTGAGTTATAGCCTTAGAACCCAGGTAAAAATGCCAGGAAGAGATGGAAGCGGATACTTGTCATCTCAAGAGATGGGGAGGCAGAGACAGGCAGAGACTTGGGCTTGCTATCGTAGTTGGTGAGGTCAAAGCCAATGAGAGACCCTGTCTCAAAAGAGGCTGGAGGTATATCTGAGCCATGACTCCCAAAATTGTCCTAAGACCTCCACACACACGTTCATGTATGAACAGACACACATGCATGGGGGCCACATGCTACACACAGAGATACTCTTAGAACACAAGATTTTAGGAACCAAAGTTTGAAGATAATCATAATCAACTTCCATCTTACCCTTTCTTTTGGACTACTGGCACGATGAAATATTATACATTCTTGTGTATTTCCATTCAGGAGTGTGGCACTCAAAAGTTGCCTATTTTCTGCAGATCCTGAAAAATACCCTGCCTTCTCTGAAACTTCTCTGCCTTCCTTCATGAAAAATAAAATCATTCTTAAATTGTTTGATGCATTATCATAAGTTATTTAAGTCAAAAAATGAAGTTAACTTTTGATTTTAATTGAATGGTATTGATTGTGTATGTGATCATAATGTTTGTGTTTTATTCCCCTTAGAAAAAAAGTGTTTATCAGTACACAGGCTGGAGAGATGGCTCAGCGGTTAAAGCACTTGCCTCCAGTGCCTAAGGCCCTGGGTTCAATTCCCCAGGACCCACATAAGCCAGATGTACAAGGTGGTAGCCTTGGCATGTGCTCTCTCTCTCTCTCTCTCCCTCCCTCTCTCTGTTTGAAAATGAATAAATAAAAATATGAAAAAAGAAAAAAGTGTTTATCAGTACAAAGTGAACTAAGCTAGAAAGTCAGAGGGTTTTGTGTGCATCTAACTCAGTGTCTGTTAGGTTCGTAATCTTTCATGATAATTCTGATGCCCTGAAACAAACTCTTTACTTTCATAACTTATACTGATGCCAAAAATTGTTAAATAAAAACCTTCTATTTGTGTTAATGATTTTTTAAAGAAAGATAAGTGTATTTCTACTATTGCCATTAGCTAAACGCTACTATAGTGCTATAGAGGCTCACATTTTAAACCAGCTGCAATGACTAAGTCTACGTTACCAGCTACATATAGCAAAGCAGGAAAAGAAGCAGGACTTCAGTTTGGACAAACCAATGTAAGCTTTGAGAATAATTCAAATAAACGATTATTTTAATAACATTTTCACCGATTGGCTATTGTTTCTTATTGACCTCCATCATTCCACTGCCAGTATTTTCTTTACCTCCCTTTGTCTTCTTTTGGAATTCCAACTGGTCATCGGAAATGTGGAAACAAGAATCCAATAAGGTCATGTTGAAGGAAGGGTATTGTAATCATCTGGTTGTGAGATCATTTTTCAATGATTAGAAGACAAGAAAACCCACCTTTCTTTCAGCCGTGAGTCCTCATTGTGAGTGTATTGGAAGACTATGAAAGGTTAGAATGGAAAGGGGAAGGGAGGTGGAGATAGTTGGGATTATTCCTTTTTCTGATTTTCTTGAATATCACGTCTCTTTCATACCCCCACTGTTTTTATTCCTCTATGGAGAAGTTGCCCTGTTATTATTCCCATTGAGCTTTGAAGGAAAAGCAAAACCAGGGGCTGGAGAGATGGTAGAGTGGTTAAGGCAGTTGCTTGTAAACCTTGATGGCCCAGGTTCGATTCCCCAGCCAGATACGCAAAGTGGTGCATGCACCTGGAGTTCACTTAGAGTGGCAGAAGGCCCTGGCACACCCATATTCACTTACTCTCTCTCTCTCTCTCTCTCTCTCTCCTTCTCTCTCTCCCTCTTTCTCTCTGTCTCAAATAAATAAAACAACGCTTAAAAAACCAAAAATGCACATTTTTCACTTTTAAATAAATCTTCAAAATAATTTTCCTCTGAGGAAAACTATATTGGAAAATATTCCCCAAAAGCTGCAGCAAGGAATTCAAGGGATTCAGCAGAAAAAAAAGTGATATCAAATTGGGTGCTGGGGGAAGAAACATGGCCAAGACAACTCGATGCTATTAGACTTTATTCTTGAAGGATGACCGGGCTGAAATGCGTGACAGCAAACTGTTCTTGGTGGAAGCCATTCCTGCAGCTACTTCCAAGAACAGGAAAAAAGTGAAATGACTCTTGACTAGGTGAATAGATCATTTAGATTTACTTTGACCTAAATTTGATCTCCTTTTGGGTTTAGTTCCTCCAACTATGCTTAGAGTTCAGAACTCTTCCACAGAATGGATGCTACCCAAGCCTCTTAGATGTAGTCAGGGAGGATCTGACAGCTGCGGTCTGCTCTTGGAGATGTGCTCTGAGGTGAAATGAATCTCAGAATTTTGATCGAACATTAAATTGAGGGAGAGTAATGATCATATAGCTGTAATTCACCACTGCTTTTATCCCGAGGTAAAAAGCTATGTTACCTAATGCTCACTGTTCAGAGCTCAAAGAAAACACCATTTGTCTTGGCTTCCTTTAGGCGGTGCCCCCAGACTCCCGGGAGACAGGGGGTTATATTTCTGCTTGTATCTGCTTTGAAAGATACTTCAAGGGAAAATGCAAATATTGCCTTCAGGTCTCGTTTGCTTCCCTCCATCTTCTCCCTTGCTTGTTTCCATTTCAAAGAAGATGCCCTCAGCTGAGGGAGAAAGGGTATCTGCCCTCCACGGTGAAGATGAGAGGTCCCAGACTCTAAACTGAGAAGCTTGTTAGCAAGAGTTGGCAGAATGTGTGCAATGAAAGGGAGAGTCGGAAAAAATAAAAATTAGGCCATGAAAGATGACATGATATTTTTATATTTAAATGGTTACCTCCGAGTAGAAAGATAATTGGGGCTAATATATTCATATATATATATGTACATATATACATATACATGTATAAAACACGTGTACACATGGTTCATGTATGTCTGCATGTTCAAATGTGTGTGGGTACACATGTATGTGTACATATATATGCATATGTGTGCATGTCTAGGATAGAGGGTATGCTTGGGTATTGTTCCTTAAGAGTCTTCCAACATTTCTTTTTTTTTAAAAAAAAAAGATTTTTATTTATTTGTTTATGAGAGAGAGAGAGAGAGAGAGAGAGAGAGAGAGAGAGAGAGAGAGAAAGAGAGAGAGAGAATGGACATGCCAGGGCCTCCAGACACAAGCACCCTCTTGTGTATCTGGCTTTCCATGGGCACTGGGGAATTGAACTCAGGTCCTTCTGCATTGCAGAAGCCATCTCTTCAGCCCAAGAGTCTTCCAACGTTTCTGAGACAGGGAAACTCACCCATTAGACCAGACTGCCTGCTCAGCACATTCCAGAGAACTCCCTGCCTGCACTTCCCAGCTGAGATCAGAAGCGCATCCCACCAAGCTTGGCTTTTTATGCAGGGACTATGGACTCTGGTCCTCATGCTTGTGACGATGGTGAGCTTCCCACTGTACTGTTTCCAAAAGCCACGTGCTTGTGGGATCAAAGTGCATTTAAAACTCAGTGGCCTTATGCTTGGTTCTCAACGCCCCACTCCTTTATCTTGGGTTCTGGAGATGAAACTCAGGTCTCCGCATGTGTTAAGCAAGCACTTTATCACTGAGCTACGTGCCTAGACTTCTGTTGAGTTTTCATCTTGGCATTAGAAGCGGGAGTGCTCTCGCCTCTCTGGCTCCAGAGAGCTGAAGGCCACAGACAAGCATCTGTGAACAAAGTCCTAATCGATACAGGTTTGAAGGTAGATGAGCAGTAAGGTGAAGATGGAGATTGGGGCAAAAGCACAGTGTGGCTTCTGCTCACTAAATGATTTCTGAAGAGCCAGCGGGGACCTTGTGCAGATTCTGTTCTCTCTGGATATGAGTGGCTGAGGCCTAGAAAGGAAAGGGACTTGGCTCAGACAGGAGAGTCTTCAGAGCCAGAGAACATTGAGAAAACCAGGTGGAAATTTTCCCTTTGCGTTCCCTTTAATTCTCAGAGAGAATAGCCAGGGTCTGGCTGCATGGCCCTGTGAAGGCCAAGCAATTGTGAAGAGGAACGACCCCTCAATCAGAAGGCACAGGAGGCCAGAGAAAGCCACGAGAAGCGGTGTCCATGGAATGGGCTGGTGGTGAGAGGGAGGCTCAGAATCAGGACCATCCAAAATTTCCAAGTTTCTTGGCTTCTCTATTGAAATGTCAAAGTTCTGGAGAAAATCATTTCTCTCTCTCTCTCTCTCTCTCTCTCTCTCTCTCTCTCTCTTGTTCTGTCTTTCTCATCCTCTTCATGTAATATGTCTGTTCTGCCCCTAGTTATTCATTTATTATGCATCATTTCTCCAACATTTCTAGGAGTTCAACATCTGTAGGAGACAGTCTGGTTAGAATTGACAGACGTTGCTTGCTGTTATTTCTCTGAAAGAGGTCATCATTTTAAAAATGTAAGACTGAAGTTGTGTAAATGTCAGATCAATAAGTAGGTTTGCTTTGAAACTTTAGGCTCAGCGCATCATAGTCCTTAACTGATTCTTCATTTTAGTACCTTTTTATATTTTATTTTGAAGACTGTAGAAATGTTGAATTGTATCGTTCACCTCCGTCAAAACAAAATGCTTCCAAGTTTTGTATTTTTAGCATGTAGTTTTTGCCCTTATTCTTTTTTTTCCCCTTCAGACAGGCGCTCATTTAGTTCAGAATGGCCTCCAATACTCCATGTAGTTGAGGTTGGCCATGAAATTCTAATCCTCTGGCCTCTAACTTCTCAGTGCTGGGTTCAAGCTGTCGGCACCCTGCCCAGTTTATGGGGTCCTGAGGATCAAACCCAAGCTTTACTTCATGTTAGAGAAGCACTCAGCTAACTGAGCCACATGCCCTGCCTTTTGCTTAATTTATCTAAGAGGATCTCTTTGCGTTAAAATTAAAATCTGATGAGAGAAAAGCAATTCAGAGCCTGAAGCTGGAAGTTTCATTCTTTGGCAGGTTTATAAGAGGAACGCCTGACCGTTGTCCAACAAATGTTCTGTCTTGATTGTCCCCAATCTTAGTGGATTCATAATCATCTCCATCTGAATTTTTCCACAAATATCTGATATTTCAATTGATCTGTGTCGCTATGTTTTAGGCTAGAGCCATCCAACTCCTTCCCACACCTGCAAAGTCTTCCCAAGTAAAAAGTACATAAGTATATTAATAGGAAGAACACCACAGCTGTTCTGGGGGCATTGTTTATGGTTAATCCTTGTGCTGTTTTATGGGTAGATGTTAGGTGGCAAATAAAACAGGTAGAAAGGCATAAAGTGTGTCAGGTATATTTCATGGTGATTAATAAAGCCATTTCTTCTAAGGATGAAAATGGGAGCATCAAGCAGTTCTCTGCAGGAAAGAGAAACAAAAAGAGAAGCAAAAGGTTTCCTGGAAGCTCTTGTGTTCATCACAGACACATTCCACACAAACGGCAGATGACTTCCAGGGAAAATCCTAGGCAGCTGAATTTCATGCTGACTGGCACTTAGGTCCCCAATGTTTATCTGTGAATCCCACACACAAATTCCTGCATATCATGTCAACTAGTAATAACTGAGGCCACTTTTCACTTAATGCTTTGTTCTATGGACCGACGAGCGTGTCATAGCTTGGCCACCAAAGATGCAGTGAGCTCTTAGCCGAGGCATCATTCAATGCTGTGAGCTGTGAGAATTGTCTGGTAGGGTAACGTGGTCAACTATGTTCATTCTTACCTGGTGCAGATCTAATCTACTGAGTCATTCGGCAACGGCGGAAAGAGACTTTCATAAAGTGCCTAATTTCCAATATATTACAGATTCTGAAATTTAAAAAATTTGCTTATTATAATGACTATTGAGTTGACTTCAGATTGTTAAATGTCTTTCCTTAAGGCAAGTTTATCAGAAGTAAAGGAGGCCTACTAATCAGATATACTTGGTTTCAGTCCAAGTTCACGTTTGAATGGCTATGTGTGCTTTGAAATTTTTAATCCTCCCAGATGGATATTTCCACATCTACCTAAAATAAAGATTTTTATACTCATTTCAAAGAGCTATTCCGTGGATGAAATGGAATTTGCAAATGAAATGGGAAGGGGTGTGATACACAGTAGGTGTGTTTAATCAATGTTAGAGTTTCTTCTAATGTATGATAATTAGTTCAACTTGCAAATGTGAACAGCTCATAATTTTTGATGCATCCCATTTTGCATTTTAATATCTTTTAAATGCCGTTACACATTCTTGATGATAATTGCATAAATAACAGTATTTAATCCTTTTAAAGTAACCATTTCGATGGCTTTGTCACAGGATACTTCGCAACAATTACCTAGATCTGATGGGTGTGCATTTGATATCAGAACCAAATATAAGTCTGATGGGCTGGTGAATTTTGCATCCAGAACTATAATTGCTATCATATTTCTTTGACTGATGGGACTTCATTCCATGAGGGCTGTGGAGTGGAAAGTAACTGCAGGGAGCCGGGACGATCGCCATTACAAGATGGCGCCCACTTCCTTGCAGCTAAGTGGTAAACAACTCCATATTAGGCAATGCTTTGAGAAAGACTTGCCTTTGGCTCTGCGCATGTGCGAGTTATATAACTGTCCCTAGCCAATCCCGTGGCGCCTGGTGGTGGCAAGTTGGTATCAGCCAATCATGGGGCAACCCGTGTCCTTAATCCCTATATAAGCAGCTGACTTCTAGCGCTTGGGCCCCCTCGCTTCCTGCTCTCCCTTCAATCCAAAGGCTCTCCAATAAAGTGTGATTTGAGAAGAATCCTCGAGTGGTGGTGGTTCTTCCTCGCTGGTCGAGGAGCTCGCCGCAAGTAACCTTGGCAAGAGCTAAATTATGGAGGTGCTTTTAAGAATGTCTTAGTGAGGCTTATTTGGCTTATTTAGTGGTGAGATTAATGTATCTTTCTCAGTGGTCCAATTGATGTGAGGTCATATTATAGGATCAGGTGGAGAGGATTCCATGTTATTAATGTGACGTTTGAGGCAGTAACATGATAATCCCCATACCAATACAAGCTTAATAGAGTCAATGGTTACTCTCAGATGTTTGTTTTGAGATCTTTGGGCTTTTGACACAAATGCCAGTTCCCTTCTTTTCATGCATAACATGACATATTAATTTTTTAATATATATACATATAATATATATATTATATATATATATAAAATAACAGATTATACATTTCCATCCCCTCACCCCAATTCTGATTACTTTGGGGGCTCTCCTCATTCATTCATGAGTAACAAACTTGAAGACTTGATTTCTAAAACTCATGGACTGCCATAGTTTTACCAAAGATACATATCTTAGTTTTCTAGGTATAGCTTCTGGATTATTCTGAGTATCCTGTTTGCTGCAAATGCCTGCTCATTCTCTGTGTGGGAATATTGAAGGCTTGGAGGTTGCAGGTAGCATTTAGCTTGAAACTATAATCCATTATGCCAATAACAATGAAAGGAAGGAAGAAATATAAGTTTCGAAAATATCAATTGGCACATTGGCTCAGCTTAGCTCAATTCTCACTAATTCTTAGTGCAAGAAGGCTTCTCCACCTCTACTGTCAGGTCCTCTCTGGACAGAGTTTCAGCACAGAAGTAATCGTTTTTGATACATTAATATGGTGATTGGAGGACTCATCATAGATAGACATAAAAAAGAGAAGAGAATAATGTGTATTGCATCATACTATATTGTTATCACAGCAGTTATCAACATTTGCTCCTAAAGGAGGGATTAAGAATAAGTTAAATAGGTCTTTTGTTTAGTTTTAACTACAGGGAATGAAATTAGAACACCATTATTATACATATAGTGCACACATGTTGTTTATGGTCATATGTATTTGTCAAAGGATAATTATTTAAGAAAATTTTCATTATATTTTGAAGACAATGTGTTGCTTTCCATTATAATTTATTTTGTGGTGACCCACATTCCTATATCCTGTATTTCTCTTCTGAGAAAAAAAAGGAAATTATATACCCAGTGCATCACCTGTGAATTATGCACTCATTATGGGTTGTTAAAAGTTTGTGTTTCGGGTTTAAGAGACTGCTCAGCAGTTAATGCACTTGCCTGCAAAGCCTAATGACACAGGTTTGATTCCCCAGGACCCATGTAAAGCCAGATGTACATACAGAGAGGCACCTGTGTCTGAAGTTGGTTTGCAGCAGCTAGAGGCCCTGTTGTGCCCTTTTCTCTCTGATCTCCTCTCTCTCTCTCTCTCTCTCTCTCTCTCTCTCTCTCTCTTTCTCTCTCTTCTCTCTCTCTCCTTGAAAATCAATTAATTTTTTTAAAGTTTCAATCTTAACAACCCATGATTTGCTTTATTTTTCTCTATATAGGAATTTGTCTTTATAATCTTAGGACATAACTTTTACACCCTTCCTTGTCTGTAACTTCATGCTTTTGAGGTATTATTTAATTTATAAAAAGGATTCTAAGAAATATATGTTTATTTTTTACAGACTTCATGTGATTAAAAATTACAAAGTCACACATAACAATTATAGTGATAGTAAGACAGTAATCAAAATAGAAAATCATATGAAACAATATGAGATAATTTCTAAAATTTCTGAGCAAAATTCATTCTCTGACGCCAGTATTTGGGCATTAAATAAAGCCCCCATCTGGATATCCATTTAAGTAGAAATGAGGCAAACGAGGTCTTATTCATTCTCAAGAGCAGGATAAAAATAATACATTTTCCCATCATGTGCACTTTTCTGATTATTTAGTTTGGCTTAGTTGGACTCTAAAATTGATCTTCCCAGTTCAGAATGGCTGCTGAAGTATTTTTGCTCGATGAGATGCTTCTCCTTATTCTGGGCGAAGCCAAAATGCCCTGCAAGCTTTCCTCACCCCCAGTCAGGACCTCCTGCCTTGCTTCAGCTCATGCACAGCGTTGGGTCTCGTCTCTCCACCCTCTCGATGGGCTTGGTTGCTGCGGTTCTCAGTTGTGCGTCTCATAAAGAATTATATTTTGCTCCAAGACCTCTTTCTGCCTCATTTTTCACCTCCTTTCTCTCTTTACTTAGGAGGCGTTATTACTGAAAGCAATTAAGTTTGTCTAGGGATGGGGTGATAGATCAGTGGGCAAAGCTTTTCCATTCAAATATGACAATCTGAGTGTGGATTTCTCAGCACCTACAGTGGCATCATGGCAACTGCCTGTAATCC
>PVHP010052534.1:0-11044 GCA_004024765.1 Zapus hudsonius
GGTGCTCTGGGAAATGTGTGATGCCCTGCCCCCCAAGAAGGAAAGGCAGCGATGAGAATGCAGGGCGATTGTGCATTGGGACACCTTCCAGTATGCTGAGTGATGTCCCCTCCCACAACTGTGAAACACATCCTTACCTCCGAACCCAAACTTGATTTCACTCAGTTTCTGTTCTGTGGCCAATTTACAGCGATTTGCATTTCCCGACTTCAAGGAGATGGAGCGCCCCTCCCTCCAGGGCTCAGGTCTAGAGTCCTCGCATGACTCGGGGTGTCTGTCCAAGGGGGAGGGGCTGCTTTCCCATCACCACTCTCCCTCTTGCCCATCAAGACTTCTGCCACCTTCACCTTCCTGTAAAGGCATCATCCGCTTTGGAAAATCCAGTAGTGGGAGGAGATTATGACCAGGGAACACCATATTTACTGAAAAATATGGGCCATGATCCTCGACAGATCAGAAGCCCCGAGCTTAGACTGAGGCAGAAATATCAGAAGTTCGTTCCAAGGTGGTCTGGGCTACGTAGCAAGTTTCCATCGCCAAAAATAGAAAAAACACAAAAATCAGGGTTTGACTTTTAAATCCCTTTCCCAGATCCATCTGATTTTCGACTTCTGTCTGGTTCTGAGGAAGAGACACACCCTGTTTTAGGAATTCAAATGATGTGAATCTGGAGGGAGAGAACTTTCTCCAGGGTTCCATCCTTTTGCTCCAGGCACCCATGGGTGGGGTGGAGTCTCAGTCTTCGGGTGAATTCTGTGGTAGGCTTAGAATTCCCCGCTATCCCTCTTCCCAGAGGCCTCCTGGCCCCTAGATTTGTTTTTCCTCCAGCCAGCAGTCTGGGTCTGTGGGCTTGGGCTTCCTTGGGGGACTGTGTGCTGTCCTCCTCCGTCTCCGTGCTCAGAGCTGCATGGTAGGAGCTAACATGGCCTTTCAGGACCCTCCCTCCCCTGCCCTGCAGAAAGCCGGAGAGGTGTTCTGGCTTTCTGTGGGAAAAGTGACTTCCAAAGTCGCTGAAATCCTGCTCATGGGATGCCTCAGGAGCAGGGGACCCTGCTTGATGGGCAGACAGACGGATGGATGGACAGACGGGTAGAAAGGTGCTGGTTTCAATCAAGGTCTCTTTGCTTGAGGCTGGGGCAGCAAGAGCCCAGGGGGGAGGGGTGCCAGAACCACATTACTCAGCTTGAGGGCAGCCTTTACTGGAATTTTCTGCCATTCCCACTCATCTCTGACCCTACTGCTTCTCGAGTAGACATGATTCATCCCTAGGTCTGCACATACCCATGATCCCTTGCATCTCAGGACAAGAGGACAAGCCAGGGAGCCCGGAAAGCTGGGTTGCCGCTGCACAGACAGCCTTGCCCAGCCTGGGCCAGTGTGACCTTGGAGGAGTGTGCTGTGACCTTGGGCGTGGTCTATCTAGGATCTTGTTCCATATTTTTCATAGATGAAAGCCTTGGACTGAATTCATGTCTGTGTCCTCCTCCCAGCGCCACCTAGGGGATGCTGGTGTGGTGGCAGGAAACCTTGTTCTGGAATCTATGGTGCTAAACTGCTGGGTCTCTGTGGTCTGGTTGGCTTGGAGGGGCTTTTTATGTAACACAGCCCCGTTGTTCATTGAGTACCTCAGCCCTTTGGGGACATTTAGGCAAGGAGTCATCCATTGGCAGATGCTAGATGGGAAGCTGCCTTGTCCCAGGTACCTCTGGGGGTTTGGGTTTCAGCTGTCTCAGGTTCTGCTTATGTGCCTCCAGTGACAGGGTGCTCCTTCCTTCCCTGACAGTTTTTATGCCACCTTGGCTTAGCCAATGACATTTGGAAGGTCTTTGTGATACCCTGAATTCTATTTCCTCAAAACTCTTATTAGTTTAGTTTTACTCTTTGAGACAGGGTCTTGCTCTGCACCTCAGGGTGGCCTGAAACTCAGTATGTAGACCAGGCTGGCTTTGAACTTGTAGTGAACTATATGGTTCTGGAAGCAAGTTGTCTCCCTCTTCCTCAGAAATGCCCCTTGTGATGCTCATAGACTCCCGGGACTACAGAAGTATTGTCCCATCTTCCAGCATGTACTCCTGTGGCGTGGGCTTGTGGCTCCTCCTTACCTGCTCTTATGGAGCACCAACTGTATGCAGAGGCGTTCTCTGAATACTGGAGGCACATCCATGGAGCTGGCAGTAGGTATGGACTTCATGGAACTGTTATCTTGCTGGGAAAGCAGATAGCTGACAGCTTTGTGCCTGCCTCACTTGGTATTTATAATTTATTCAGCTCTCCAGGAGAAGAGGTCCAGAGAGCTGCTGTGGGTGGGGGGAGAACAGGGCAGCCTCTCAGAGGGTGGACCCCCATGTACATAGAGAGAGAGAAGGGGGGCAGGTCCAGGGAGGGAAGGGCAGGAAGAAGGTGGCCATTGTGGCCAGTGTTGAGTGAGGGAAGAAGGGAGTGCTACAAGGGGCTGCAGGGAACTCTGAGGGCTGTGGCCAGGCTCTGGCAGGTCAGGACATCACATGCCATGTCTGCTGTGTGAGCAAGAGTGGCCCAGAGAGATGCGAACAGAAGGTGGGGCCAACTGGATCTTGGGTGGGTTGGTGTGGAGAGCAAGGGGAAGCTAGGGGTCCTGGTCACATCTGGAGCTTGGGACCTGATCGAATGGTAGGGAAAGCCTGTCCAGGGACACATCACCTGTTTGGGAGAAACCTACAAGTTCTGTTTTGCCCAAGTTCAAGTGTCACATGGCAGATGTTTAGTATCCCGTGAGCTTGTTCAACTAGAACCAGACTTTGTGTTGTCCCAATGCTGAGTTTTACATTGAGCATGGATGGGAACTATGCGCTTTGTTTGTTTGTTGTTGTTGCAATAGCAAAATATCCAAAGAGAGAAGTTTATTTAGCTCAATTTTTCCCACCCTTTGGTTTTCCCAGGTAGAGTCTGACAGTAGCCCAGGCTGACCTGGAATATACTACATAGCTCTAGGCTGGCCTCAAGCTCACAGCCATCCTCCTACCTCTGCCTTCCAAGTGCTGGGACTAAAGGAGTGCATCATCACACCTGGCTTAGCTCAATTTTTAAAAAAAATATTTTATTTATTTATTTCTAAGCAGCGTGTGGGGGATGGGCAGGCCAGCACCTCTAGGCACTATAAAGGAACTCCAAATGCATGCACCCCTTTGTGCATCCGGTTTATGTGGGTATTGGGGAATCAAATCCAGGCCATCAGGCCTTGCAAGATGGCACCTAAAACTGCTGAGCCATCTCTTTGTCCCTCAGATTTTTTTTCATGGTTAATACAAGTACATTATAAATTGGCAGAAAGAAATCTGAAAAGTCATGAAAATACATACATAATGGGCCAAACTAAGAGTTAAAAAAACCTTTTTATTGACAGCCTTTGTACATATCAACAATGTGCCATGATTATGATCCCTTCCTACCACCCTCCCGCCCCCCCCCATCCCTTCTTCTTTCCAACTAGTCTCTCTTCTATTCTGATGGCATCATTTTTCATTTCCTATTAGGCGTTCCCTGTGCAGATAGCACACCATTGTGAGGCCAGGAATGCAAAGGCCTCTGTATCTGGAAGACAGCATTGTAAGCCGTCCTCCCTTTCCTTCGGCTCTTATATTCTTTCCATCACCTCTTCCACAATGGCCCCTGAGTCTTGGAGGCTGTGATCTAGAAGTCCTGTCTAGGGCTGTCTCTTGTTTTATGAAACAGGGTCATGTCTGTAATTCTGGCTCAAGTGGCAATCCTGTCATGGCTTCCCAAGTGAGCCACTTATAGATACCTGACTTTGCTTTCCCTTTCCCGGCCCCCATTCTGGGGCTCATCAAACAGCATGGTGCCACCACCCTTGCAAGGGCCCCTTAGAGGAAAGAGGAGCAGCCATGTATAGAAGAGGTACATGTTTGAGCCAGGAAGCTAGAGGCCCAGGAGTGACTGGCTTGCTCTTTTTTCTTTTTCAAAGCAGGATTTCATTATAAAGCCCAGATTGGTCCCAGGCTCACAGTTCTCCTGCTATAAACTGGGATTACAGGTGTATAAATGCTTCACTCTTTTTTTTTTTTTTGTCGGGGGGAGTTTGAGGCAGGATCTCATATAGCCCAGGTTGGTCTCCAACTCGCTATGTATCTAAGGATGACCTGGAACTTCTGATCTCCCAGCTCCTACCTTCCAAGTGCTGGGCTCACAGGTACTTGTCACCATGTACGGTTTATATGGCACTGGGCTAGAAGCCAGGGCCTCACTCGACCAGGGTATGCACTCTGCCAACTGAGCCATCTCCCCAGCCCCCGGGTCTTCAAGTACACATCACTCCCCTGAGGATCTTGTACAAGTGTATAATCTCATCCAGTCAGCCAAGACCAGGCTCGTGAGCCTGAGTTCTGAGCTAGGTCCCAGGTGATGGGGTGCCTGCTGGTCACTTTGAGTCAAGGAGTATCAGGGCCTATGTGGAGAGTCTACCAGATGTAGAGAGACTCACTCAACTCTCCCCAGTTCTGGCCTTTTGGGGGATTTTGTGTTTGACCTGCCTTGGCCACCATATGTGTGTCCCAGCTGCTCTCTATTGGCTGAGATCAGGGGGACTTTCTGAAAGAGATATTTATCAGGTCTGGTAGGGAAAATCAAGCCTACCTGAAAATAGACCCAGAGACGAGAGACAGTGAGGTTTCAGGCCACCTTCTCCATCTTGGGACCACCCAGGTGGGGCCTCATCCTCTGGCCACATAACTTGGCAGCCTATGGACGTCTTGCTTTGCCACAAACCTGTTGGGGAACCCCACCCAAAAGCCCCCCTCCAGTCCTTGGCTTTTCCCCTCCTACTCTTCTCTTTCTGCCCAGGCAGGGCCAGAGCTGGGTCCCTGCTGGTCTCTTCTTCGGGGATAAGGGGAGCTGACCAGCTGTCTGGATCCCTCGCCAATGGCACTGGTGGGTCTCTTCAGGTCAGAGGGTAGGACTTCTCTGGCTGCCATAGACGCTGAGGCTGGGCGAAGGACCCTTGTGGTGGGAAGTGGGCACAAGGGGGCACAGTTGGGCAGATGGAAGAGAAAGCAGGGGAGAGTAGGGAATGGGCTGGAGCAAGGGCTTTGCCAGGGTTTGAGACTGGACTGCTCTGGGGGACCACAGACAATGCTGCCAGAGAGAAGCTCATAACCACCCATGCCACTTCTAGTTTATGGGTTCAGATAATGTGGAAAGAAGGGGGCTCGCCCTCCCAGGGGAGGCATCTCCCAGAGGTTAGTTCATGTCCCATTCAGCTCTCTGGGACACGACAAAGGCTTCTTGCCCTTGTGTATTGGTTAGTGAGGGATCAGCTGTCCATGTTCTACAGGGTGACCTTGCACAGGGCTCTTGGCCTGTGGGAACTGGTTTCCATGTTAACAGGTCTTAGGGACCATAGTGTCCGATGAGTCATTTTCATCACTTCCTCAACAACGTAAGTCCATTAACTTGACCCGTTTTCTTGGCTTTTGGAAAGTGATGGCATTTTAGGCAACCAAATCCTCCCCACGGACTCTGTTGAAGAATTTGGGGCTGAGCTGCTCCCCTACCTTGGCCCCACCTACATCTCTGGGAATGGCTGGGGGTCTGTGGCCCAGCTCCTCTGTGGGGTGCGGAGATAAACCCTACACAGGAACTGGAGACCTAATCCTCTTTCTACATGGATGCTAAGGGACAGCAGGAAGACAGCACCCCTGGTGGCTGGGCACAGATGTACACAGAATTATAGAAAAGGGCTTTTAGTGTTCTTGGGTGTCATTGTTTACATGTATAGTTTCCCGATTTTCTTTCTTCCTTTCTCTACCTCTTCCTCCCTCGCTCTCTTCCTCTCTCCCTTCAAACAATCTTTTTTTAAATTGGCGCACAATACGGACAGACACCTTACACTAAAGAATATCTAAACAGCTAATCAGGGCTCAGTGGCAGAGTACTTGCCTAGCATGGGCAAGGCCTTGAGCTCAAATTCACCACTAGCAAAATAAATGAATAAGTAAATGGATAATAAACATAAGCAAAAGTGCCCAACAACATTACTCATTAGAGCGATGCAATTAAGAACACAATGAGATATAACCACATGCTCACTGAAATGGCTAAAGCTTTAAAAACTGACAATAACAAACGTTGGCAAGGAAGCCTCACACTGCAGTGAAGTGCTGACTCATACAAATGTTTTAGAAACCTGGATAGAGAGGGCTGGATGTGACTCTACAGTTAAGGTCTCTTGCTTACAAAGCCTGATGGCTCGGGTTCAGTTCCCCAGTACTCACATAAAGCCAGTCACACAAACTGGTGCATGTGTCTGGAGTCCGTTTCCAGTGTCAAGACCCTGGCATTCCAATCGCTCTCTCTCTCTCTCTCTCTCTTCCTATGTCTAAGTATATATACTTAGAGAGAGAGAGAAAGGAGAGAGAGAAAGAGAAAGAGAGAGAGAGAGAGAGAGAGAGAGAGAGAGAGAGAGAGAGAGAGAGAGAGAGAGAGAGAAGACAATTAGAGAATCAGGCCAGGATGTGACTGAGTTGGTGGAGTGCCTGCCTGGCATACACAAAGTCCTGAGTTCCTTCCCCAGCACCACATAAACCAAGCATGTTGGCACATGCCTGGAATGCATTTGGGAAGTGGTGGCAAGAGGCTCAGGAGTTCAAGGTCATCCTCAGCTACATAGTAAGTTTGAGTCTAGTCTGGACTGTGTACGTGATGACCCAAACAATTCCCTCCTGGTTGTGCGTTCTATGGAAATTCGTACATTTAGCACCAAAATAGGTGTATGATAATGTTCCCAGAAGTATTATAGTAATCAGAAAGTGGAAACAAGCCGGGCGTGGAGGTGCACCCCTTTAATCCCAGCACTCAGGAGGATTACTGTGAGTTAGAGGCCACCCTGAGACTACAGTGAATTCCAGGTCAGCCTGGGCTGAGTAAGATGACCTCAATCCCCCCCCCCAAGAAGCAGTTGGGGCTGGAGAGATGGCTCACTGGTTAAGGTGATTGCTTGCAAAGCCTAAGGGTCGGAGTTTGATTCCCCAGCACCCAAGTAGAGCCAGATGCACAAAGTGGCCCATGCATCTGGAGCTCCTTTGGAGCAGCTGGAGGTCCTGGTATGCCCATTCTCTCTGTCTGTCTCTCTTCTCTCCCTCTCTGCTTACAAATAAATAAAATGAGGCCATTTGCAAGAGAAGAGATTGAACAGTTCAACCCACGCAAGTTCAAGAGCAGGCAATCAATCTATGATGTAAGAGGTCAGGTTAGCGGTACCTTTTTAGAAGGTCATGGGGAGCAGATGCTGCTGAGGTCCTGCCTGTGGACTTGGGTGTGGGTTGCTGGGTGACTCACCGTGGACGGATGCAGAGGATGTACCCCATGACCAGCACACTTTTCCAGGTGGTGGTGGGGGGTGTGTGAGTGTGTTAGACTTCAAAGAACAAACTTACCAGATGCTCCTATCCTATGGGAGACAATCACGTAAATCCTTGGGGGGAGGATGCTTGGGACTTCGGGCTGGTGTGGGTGTGGGGAGTATCAGCAGGGTTAGGTGCCCAGATGCCCAGGTGTTCAGCCTAAACCCAGTTGCCTTTGCCTTCTTGGGCGAGGCCAGAGATGGAGGGAGGCATGGGGTCAGTACGTCTCTTCCTGGGTCCTTCATGCTACCCTGGTTCTGACAGCAGGTGGATACTAGTAGTGCCCCTGGGACTGCAGGGGAGGAGGGGAGATGAATGTCACAGGACCAGTTTGGCCTCACTAGCTTGTCTTATCCTCTAGGGTCACCCCCTCAAGGCCACCTGTGCTGGAGACCCCAATTACTATCCTGATGAGGCTGCTGGGAGCTGCTGTTACCGCTGCCCTTCAGGTAAGTGGAGGCGTTGGGGGCAGGACGAGATGGGATCTCTGTCCTGAGGTTATGACCCTAGGGGTGAGGGGGGATTGGTGAGTGGGAGTCAAGGATCATCGGCATGGTTTCTGAGGGTCCCAGGGAAGAGCAGGGCTCTGGAGAAGGCTGCATTGGTTGCTGCTGGAAGGAAGAAAGTGTCTCTGAGGTTTGGGGGTTTAACTTCGAGCTGCCACTCCCCATGAACACCCAGTCTGTGATTCTTTTATGTGTTTTGCCTCCGATCAGCAATTGCTCACAAGCACCCTATGCTGAGTATTGGTCCCCTTTTGGAGATGAGGCTCTTGGGGCTCAGCAAGGTTAAGTAACTTACCTAGGGTCACAGAGCTGGAGTGCATGGTGTTGGCTGGGGCTGGAGCTGGAGCCCAGGGCTCTGTGATATACCCCCCCGCCCTGACCACTTGTCACCATTTATGGAGCTGGAAGCCCTTGAACTTTGTTTTTTCTTATGACATTGAGGATCAAACCCAGGGTCTCACACATGCTAGGCAAACACTAGCACTGAGCTATATCCCCAACTTTTAAAAAATATATTTTATTTATTTATTTTTAAATATTTTATTTATTATTTATTTCCATGCAGAGAGAGACAGAGAGAAGGGGGGAGAATGGGTGCACCAGAGCCTCTAGTCGCTGCAAAGGAACTCCAGATGCATGTGCCACTTTGTGCATCTGACTTTACATGGGTACTGGGGAATCAAATCCAGGTTTTTAGGCTTTGCAGGCAAGTGCCTTAACCGCTGAGTCATCTCTCCAGCTCAAAAAAAATATTGTATTTATTTATTTATTTGCAATCAGAGAGACACAGAGAAATGAGTGACAGACAAGAGAACGGGCACACCAGGGCTTCAGATGCATGTGCCACTCTGTGCATCTGCCTACATGGGTCCTGGGGATTCATACCCAGGTTGTAAGGCTTTGCAGTCAAGTGCTTTAACTGCTGAGCCACCTCTACAGCTCCCTAAAACTTTTTTGCTTTTCATTTTGTGATAAGGTCTTGCTAAGTTGCCCAGGCTGACCTTGAACTTACAATTGTTCTACTTCAGCCTGGGATTGCAGGTGTTCACTTCCACACCTGGCCCTTTGCAGTTCTTTCTCTTTGTTTGTATATGTGTATGTGGTGTGTGTGCGCATGTGTACATACATGTTCATATGTGCAGATGCATGTGTGCATGTGGCATACTTGTTCATGTGTACATGTTCATGTGTGTGGATGCATGTGTGCATGTGGAGGCCAGAGGTTGACATTGGGTGTCTTTCTTGGTTCTCTTCATTCTTATGTACTGAGCAGGCTCTCTCACTTGAACCCAGGGCTCACCAATTTGGCGATTCTAGCTAACCAGCTCGCCCTGGGGATCCCCTGTCTCCGACGCCCATGTGATGGGATCACAGGCAGACTGTCACAGCCTTCGGACATTTACATCGGTCCTGGGGATGTGAACTCAGGTCCTTACACTTGAGTCACAAGTGCTTTATCCACTGAGCCATCTTATTCTCCCCCTCTTTTTTTGTTTTCTGTTTTAGTGTGTTGAGACAGTGTCTCACTGCGTAGCTCGGGCTGGACTCAACTCAGTATGTAGCCCAGGCTGGCCTGGAACTCCTGGATCACAAGAGGGCACCAGCATGCCCAGCCTTTTCTTTTTGTGTTATTTTCTTCTCTTTCTTGTGCTGGGAATGGCAACCAGGGCTTGTGTGTGTCAGGCAAGTGCTGTACGTCCAAGCTACAGGCTTTCCACCTTACGTCCTGCATTCTGCAGGGCCTCTCGCTTAAACTCGGAGCTCACTGATTCGGCTGTGCTAGAAGGCTTCCCTGGGGGTCCCCTGGCTCTGCCTCCAGAGCCCTGGGATGATAGGTGGGCCACCATGCCTGTCTGGCATTTCAATGGGTGCAGGGACCAAGCTCAGGTCCTCTGCTTGTGAAGCAAGCTCTTTACGGCTGAGCCACCTCTGCAGCCACCGTGGTGGCTTTTATCCTGTCCTGAGCCAGTACAGTTGCCCCAGGGTGACCTGGGCTGCAGATTTCTAGGGGAGCAGAGTTGGCTTCCTGGAAAGCTACTAGGGTAGAACATCAGAAAAGCCTTCTGGAATGTTCTAGACAATTCTAAATGGCATGAGGCATTTTGGTCCTCAGTGGTTAGGATCAAAAGTCCCAAGCACATGAGGAGGCCATCATGGGTGAAGCCTGAGTTAAAGATGCAGTGTGGTCTCTGAGCTCTGGAGATGGAGGAGAGACATTAGCCATGACGGCAGAGGGCGGGAGGGAGTCTCTGCTCCTGGCTCATTGGAACGGTCCCGTACTCTATGGTCCACAGAACATCGATGGTGGGCCAGTGTGTCTGTGGGGCTTCCTGAGTGGGGAGGGACAGACTCATGTACCCAAATTGAATCCTCCCAGATACACTGTTAGAAGGTAGGGACAGGTGGTGACACACAGGTCATGGAACATGTGGCCAGAGCTGAGCGAGATTCTTGTACAGCTATTCTTAGACTGTGACATGACCTGTGGTCTTCTCTTTTCTCTGTTTTTTTAAAAAAATATTTATTCATTTGCAAGGAGAGAGAGAGAGAGAGAGAGAGAGAGAGAGGGAGAGAGAGAGAGAGAGAGAGAGAGAGAGAATGTGTGCACCAAGGCCTCTAGCCACTGCAAACAAACTCCAGACACATGCGCCACTTTGTGCATCTGGCTTTACGTGGGTCCTGGGAAATCGAACCTGGGTCCTTAGGCTTTGCAGGCAAGCTCTTTAACTACTGAGTCATCTCTCCAGCCTCTTTTTGGTGTTTTTGAGGCAAGGTCTCACTTTAGCCCAGACTGACGTGGAACCCACTCTGCAACCCCAGGCTGGCCTCCAACTCACATTGATCTTCCTACCTCAGCCTCCTGAGTGCTGGGATTTTTTTAAAATGTATTTTTTTGTTTATTTATTTATTTTCAAGCAGAGAGAGAGAGAGAGAGAGAGAGAGAGGCTGGCAGACAGAGAGAGAATATGGGTGCACCAGGGCCTCCAAGCCACTGCAAATGAACTCCAGACACATGCGCCCTCTTGTGCATCTGGCTGTATATGGGCACTGGGGAATCGAACTCTGGTCCTTCTGCATTGCAGGCAAATGCCTTAATCGCTAAGCCATCTCTTCAGCCCGGGATTTTTTTTTTTTTTTTTTTTT
>PVHP010052535.1:0-11080 GCA_004024765.1 Zapus hudsonius
GGGGGGGGGGAGAGTTTTGGAATCCTCCCTTCCCCCTCCTCCTACTCTGAGTTCTTGTCCTCTAATGCCAAAGAATTGTACACAGGAACAGAATTAAATTTTAATTACACATTTATTCTAATTTAGTAGATCAGGAAAAGGGGAGTTGGATGGGGAAATTGGATGTGGGAAGTCATAAAGTTTTCCTGCCACCAGTGTGGGGAAAACACGGGTCAGAGTTCACAGAGCTTTTACTATTTAGTTAGATAAGCAGTCCAAGAAAAGATAACAGAAAATCTCCCTTTGTGAAAAAGAGAGGTTCGTGAGAGAAAGGTCTGGAGCCTGCCCCCTACCCCAGCGGGGTAGGAGTACAGGCCTTACCTCACTGAGGCCTGGGCCAGCAGTCCTTCTACTCCATTGCCATGTGGGACAAGAGGCCTGAGTCCTCTAGGGAAGCTAGTTTTAAGTCCTCCCCAGGTGAGTCAGAGGGACAGCTGATTGGTTCATATCTGACCAATCAGTTTTAGCACCTAGGTTGTAGCTCTAACTAGACACCTCCCATTCAAAGGGAGGGGCTGGAAGGGGAGGAGCGGTCTCTATACACACCTGACTGTCACAGGTGGGAGATAGGAGACCATCCTTGGGAGGAACAAAGTCAAAACACATTGTATACATGTATGAAAATGTCAGACTAGGAACAGTAAATTCTCAAAAGGGCTTTCAATCATTCCAAAGTATATTTAATTTATATATATATATATATATATATATATATATATATATATATATATATATTCTGACATTGTATTTCTTTTTCTTGTTTGCCCTCTTCCTCAACCACAGAAAGTTGTTGAGGTCCCAGGATTGTGTCTTTTGTCCACCACTATACTTCCTGTATCTAAAACAGCCTGACTCAAATAGGTATTTTAAATATTTTTTGAAACTTTTGGAATAAGTGCCTAGATGACAAAGGAAATTAATAAAAAAATCTTCTCAAATAGTTTCACCCGATCCTTATTTTTCTGTTTTCATAGAAATTTGAGAGGAAAAAATAAGAGAAATCACTATCAGAAAGTACTCTTTATTCTAAAGCTGCATTCAGATTTAAAGCAGTTTTTTCCCATTTACCATTATGTTATCCTCACCAATTTTATGAATAGTTCTAAATTTGGCTGCCAGTAACAGAAACCAAAATAAACATGATATAGACAAGCTAAAAGTTCATTCTTTCACATTAAAAAAAAAATAGGATGCCAGGCATGGTAGCTCAAACCTATAATCCCAGCACTTAAGAGGTGGAGACAGGAGGAGCAGGAATTCAAGACCAGTGTTGGCTACATAGTGAGGCCAGCCTGGATGACATATCACATAAGACACGCTCTCAAAAAAAAAAAAAAAAAAAAAAAAAAAAAGACCAGTCATGGCGGCACATGCCTTTAATCCAACACTCCAGGGGCAGAGGTAGGAAGATCACTGTGAGTTCAAAACCAGCCTGGGACTACAGAGTGAATTCCAGGTCAGCCTTGGCTAGAGTGAGACCCTACCTTGAAAATAAACAAACAAAAAATCCACACTGCTGAGCAGTCCACTGCTCTGGGGCCATCTGCCCTGAGCCTCTGGGTGGGAGGGAAGCCAGCAGCAGATAGCAGTGCTGCAGTGAAGGATGCAGTGGCTGTCAGGACTGACTGGTCACCACAGAAATGACAAGTGACCCGCACAAAGTGAAGGGGGATCTGGACGGGACTGAACTGTCCCATCTGCAGACACCACTGGACATTCATCTTCACTGTCAGCTTGACAGGATTGGGAAACACCAAGGAGACACACCTTGGGATGAGTCTGTAAGGGTGTTTCCAGAGAGGATTAGCCGAGGAGGGAAGATCCACCCTGAATGTGGGTAGTATTGTCCCCTGGGCTGGAGTCCCAGACTAAGATGGGAAATGGGGGGACAGCCAGCCCATCTCCAGCATTCATCTCTCTCTGCTTCCTGACTGTGGGTGAAATGTGACTGTCACCCCACACTCCTGCTCCTGCTGCCTTAACTTTCCACCATTTAACAAAATAGCACACACACAAAAAAAATGTAAAACAAAATAACCTTTCCCCATCAAAAAATGTATAAGGTAAAGACAAGTAATTGAAGCGAGGAGGGGGAGGAGGCTATACGATGCTTACTCATATCCAAACTGGTCTTAGAGCTCATACCCTCAACATGAAGGAAAGGGCTGAACCGACCGTGGCTGCCCCTTTATGACATTTACCATCTATTTTGCATGGCATTTCCACATAGATCTCATTGGACCAATCTTAGCCACATGGATAAATCTAGTTGGGAGACCGGGAAATGAAACCTTGTGCCAAAGGGTCATATACCCAACCGAGAACCACAGCTTCCGCTTGAGAAGAATAGCCATCAATCTCTACCATATCCAGCTTATCCACAATTTTCTGATTTAGACAGGTTTCTTAAACACTAATTTCCCAGGAATTCTCTACAAATCATTTCTAGCTGACAAAATTGGAACTTCTCAAGTTTAAAACATAAAGGCCAGTTCTTACTTACTGAAAGCCTTGTAGCTTTTTGTGGTGGTGGAGGTTGTTGAAAACAGAACACTGGTATCTAATAATGGGGTCACTCTGGAAATCAGGCTCCCCTCATTCCACAGATTTGCTGGGTTCCTGCGGTGGTTGTGGTTGTCATCGTTATGACTCTGTTGGCTATCTCTGTGCCAAGGATCAACCTATGGTAAAAATGTAAGATCTTCTTGGGACTTTTCTGAGCCTACACGTTTTCCTGGATGTGCAGTTGTTTTTGAATGTCCTAGTCTTCAATGACCAAAAAGAAGGGGGAAAGAAAGTGAACGTGGAGGAAGGAGTCAGTCCTTTAAGTCTGCTGGAAGGTATGTTAGCTGGAAAAGGAGAGGCTTTCAACAGTGTGAGGAAGAGAAACAGCAAGGACTCCAGGGCTCTTTATTTGTACATCTGAGATCAGAAGAGAGCACAAAACTCCAACATCTGGAGAACCGAGTTTGTTTCCGCCCACTCTGGCTCCCAAGGAGTATTTACACTCCAGGAACGCGTGGACAGTCTGAAATGTGATCTACTTTTAAAAAAAGTTTTCACTGGTTATAGGAATGCGGGAGGCATGAAGATTAAAGCCAAATACAAGACAGTATCACCATTCTTTTGTTGTATAGCTACAATATTTTAATTAAGAAACATAGCTTGAACAGGATGTCCTCTGCAGTAGAGAAAATGTTGCTCTGGCATCTATTATAAAGGGATTGTGCCTGTGATCGACACTTGGTAAAGGAAGAGAGAATTTGGAGCTCACAGGCGTTCTATATGTAAAACTATGAGGAAGATTGGTTCGGGGTAATCAATATATTGAAATGTTAACAAGTGTAGTGGTGTATATTTGCAATCCCAGTATTGGAGATGATGAGGCAGGAGGATGGAGAGTTTGAGGCCAGCCTGGACTACATATCAAGAGCCCGTCTCAAAAGAAAATAAAAATCAGTTACCTGAGCATCATTTAAATGTCAAATTGCATTACCTTGATATCTGAAATTATTATAGTGTTTAAAAACTGCATTCTCAGCCAGGCATAATGGCTCACACCTGTAATTCTGACACTTGCGAGGCCAAGGCAGAAAGAATGCCATAAGTCCTGGGCCAACCTGGGCTAAAGAATGAGTCCCTATGTGTAAATATGTAGGCCTTAATAGGAGAAGGGAGATATTAGCTATAGAGCTTGCCTACTGAATTTACTTGTATTCCTCTCACCAGCCAACATTCTTTCAAACATAGAGAAATACTACGTGGTATTTATTCACATGCCTGAAAAGTGCTCTCAAGTTTTAGATGTTTATTCACATTTAATATTTTATGAAAATGGAAGTTTAGGTGAATATGTGTTTTGTCAGCCTCATATTTTGTTGTATTGTAAAAGTTTCTCAGAGTGTATCTTTTCTCCCAGAAAAGTAATTGGTGGCCCCTTCATGTATCTAAAGGTCAAGTTTAGATAATCAGAAGAGACTAACAGGGCCATACAGGTGTCCATGGAGTGAACTTAGGTATCCATTTCCTCTTAACCACTTCACAGTACTGGGAAATGCTTATCACTTATCCAGTAATAAAGGATCATGGTGGACTGAATATGGAACATTACAGCATTGCTTTGTGAATTACCTCATGTTCTTTTTGGGGAAGTTTCTTTTTAGAAATATGAGAATTTTTTCTGAATAGCCTCTTTAATTATGTTGAAAACAAATCAGGTAGAAGGAGACCAGTGGAAAATTGTCATAACTGGTATTTTGGAAAAAACACCAGGATGTGGTAATTTGTGTCAAAGTTCATGGCTACAGTCTGATTCAAGGCTAGAATCTGATCCAAGAGCTTGGGAATTTTTACCAGAAGACAATCATCCCCATCATTTTTTAAAGTGCCCTTCAATGTTTCTCTCTCACACATGGCTTCTTTCTCTAATTAGTGCTCTTAACCTATCTTCTGTTGGAATTCTACCTAGCCTTTAAAATAGACCCAGCTGTCAAAAATGTTCATGAAATATTTCTCTACTCCTAATCCCTCTTGCTCCACAATCAGATGGACCTTTTTCCTTGAAGACACGGTGTGTTAACCCACACACAAATAGAGAGCTATGCAGATGAGTTTCAGATACCAGTTTAGTGTGGTCTGTAGACCAACAGCATCAGCTGAAACACTAGTTTAAAAATACAGGATCCCAAAGACACCATAGTGCTGAGAAAAATCAAAGTGGAGTGTTCAGCACTGGGACATCTCTATCACACTTCCTGAAGCTCAGGGTCTATTATGGAAGAGGTGCCAGAAAGATTTTAAGAGCGGAAGGAAGGGTAGGACTGCTTACAATGCAAACTTCCTGACACAAAATGGCCTTGATATTCATGATTTCACAGTGCCTGATAATACCTACACAATCAGAGGAAAAGATGATGACACTGAAACAAAACAGAGACTAATTGAGACGGAAATATAGGGAAGGGTAGGGGGAGGGAATCATAATGTTTTATGGTCTATAGTTATGCAAATTATCAATAAAAAGTTTTTTAAAAAGCTTACAAAAATGCAGGATCCCAGGCTCCAGCCCAGATATACCAAGTCAGATTCTACATTTTAACAAGAGCACTAGGAAATGGGAGTGTATTACAGTGTAAGTCACGCTGATCCAGCCATCACGGAACTGCTACTCAACAGTCCCGCCTGACTTTTTCCCAATAAATGAGGCTTCATCCATGTAAGACACTGGGGCTCAGGCTGTTCCCATTAGTGGAAGCTTTCAGCAGCTCCTCCCAGACCCCAGCTGGTCTTGCCCATTGCCCTGGCAGGTCCCCAGCAAAGAAGACAGCTCACTGCCTCCTCCTCCTCCAGCTGCTGGGTCTGCTCAGAACAGAGACATTTGAGAGGTCTCCACTCCCCCAGAAGTAAACTCATTCCAACATGAATAAAGCTGCATCTGTCTAGCTCAAAAAAAAGGCTCAATGTGTTCAACTTCATTTGTAAGCCTTCATAATGGGATACTATTAAAATTGCTTAGTTGTTTTACTTTATTTTCTTTTTTTTTTTATTTGAGACAGGGTCTTGCTATGTAGCCCAGGCTGGCCTCGGGCTGACAATCCTCCTGTCTCAGCCTAATTGGGGTAGGGGGGTCAGATTGCATCTGTGCACCCCCACACCTGGTATACAGTTTTTTTTAAATCAAGACTTGGAACATGGGGTTACCTTGTGGGTCTCATGAGGCCAAAGGCACTCTGCATGCCTGCTACATTCTTCTTTGTTATTCCAGATGGGTTTTCTCTGCCTCATCAATGGTGCATGGTCAAAAAAAACACAACACACTGGTGTATATGTCACTAATACAGTGGACAATAGCTGATCAGAACCTTTGAATTCTAATCCAAATCTCTTGAAGAAGAAATCCCATTGGTAGGGCTTAGGTCACATATCTTTAGACCTATAGTCAGGTTGGCAGTGGCCAGAAGGACAGAGCTGTCATTGTGGTGACCTAGATTCACCTTGAGGGTGGGGAAGGGGACTGGGTATCTATGTAGGAGGGTGATGAGCTGGAGAGACACTGAAAGGTGTCGCCTCTATTAATCACCTCTGCCTGTTATCATCTGCTATAAGATCATAAACTTCCTAGGGAAAGGACTGCCGCTTACTCAGCCCTGTAAATCCCCCAAAGTGAGTATTAACTCATTGTATTAGTACAACTTTGCAATGCCTCTTGACATTGAGGAAATTCCCAAATGTTTCTAAATGCAAACTTTGGAAATCTCAGAGCAACCTTTCTAGACTCTGATGGACAAACATGCTTTTGGAGAAAACTTCTCTCATTTTGCAAGAAAAAAAATTCTCAGTACAATTCCCTACTTTCTTATTCCTTGCCTTAATTTTTTTGAATCATAATTACAGTTGTTAGAGAATTCTGAGAAGATACACACATACACACATTATGTGTGTATGTATATATATATATATATATTATATAGATACAGATATAGATATAGATATATATAGATATAGATGTATGGGGCAGAACTTGACAGTATATATGAGTGTTATTAATAATATTGATTCCTTTTTCTTTCTTGCATCACATTTACTCAAAGAAGATTCTGTTGGCTTTACATTCAAAATACAACTACAATGTTGTATAAAAATACTGCAATGTTCTACCTCTGTCTTCACTACTGCAACCCTATTCAAGCTACTTCTTCTCTCAGTAAATCCCATTTTCATCTCTGTGGCCTACAGTCTGTTTTTTACATATGACTTTCAGAGGAAAAAGGGATCATGTCACTCCATACTCAAAATCATCCACTTATGTCCAAAATGCTCAGATCTGAAACCTGACAGGCAAGGCTCTCTCTAATACAGTGCCTGGCTACCGGGCCGGCATTGCCTCTCCTGCATTGGGTTCCCTCACACCAGAATCCTTGCCATTTTTTGAGCACATCCAGCAGGTTCTACCACAGGGCTTTATATTTTCTCTTCTCTTTCCAGAGAACCCCAGGGCCAACACTCCTCTCATAGCATTCACACTCTCCAGAAATGTCACTTTTGACCTGTCCAACTTTCCTCTCCCTGATGATTCCGAGTGAGGTGAGGCCTTCCCCACCCCATCATTCCCTCTTCTCTCTGATTACTTGAACTCCCCCTTATCACACTTACTCCCACAGTCCCGCTCTGGATAGGAACAGTCCTGGGAGTTAGGGGTGATACAAGAGTATTTAGCACTTCAACTTTCTCGGCCCACAGAGCCACTGAGCACATTCAACATAAGCCACCAACATCCCCTGGGCAGATTTGGAAAGGGTCCATGTTGCCTTTTGTGTCTCTGAAGTTCCCATGGAAACAATCATTTTCCATGCCACTTTCGACAGTGTCTTTACTGTTCATCTTTTCCCCTTTACATTGAATATTTAATTTTATATACGAAGTAATATATGGTGGTAAGCACAAATATAAGTTCTTTATTAACTACAGGTCTATGGCATAATGATTGTTATGCTATTGGGGTTTTGTTAGCATAAGTTATTTGGTGTTATTGCAGTTGTTTAGCATAGACATCTGAGGGCTAGAGATGGAAAAATTGTTATTCCTGTTGAAATGTACTTTAGTTATATTGTCGATTTATAGCAACACATCCTACAAGGGCTTTTGTTAACCAAAAAATATTAATCCATCACATGTTTATGTCTTCTCCAATAGTATATCAGTTCTATGAGGAAAGCAGCATTGCTTTATCAGTTAGAAGACTGGGCAGAGTGCCTGTCCCGCATGCATAAAGCCCTGGGTTCAATCTCAAGAGCTGCAGAGAAAAAAAAAAAAGAAAAGAAAAGAACAATACTTACTTTGTTTAGAATTCAATGAATAAACATGGAGAAACGAACCTATATGGCTAATAACTATGGTTATGTTAAATGTATGATATTAAATGTTGGAGGAAAGATACAAATATAATAGCTATTATTTTTGAATTGCAAGTTATTATGTATGAGTGAGGGGATTTTTTTTTTTTTGCTAAAATTTGGTTTTTAAATGTTATAGTGCTTTGTTGCATTTTTATCTTTGGGTATTTTTTTAAAGTAACATCACAAATGAAAGTGTGTTAGATTCCAAATCCTGGATTCCAGTCCTGACTGCAGGATGACCTCAGGGAAATGTGTTGCTCTCTAAGTTTCTGTTTCCTCCTTGGTAAATAGAAGGTCATTTTTACCAGCTCCAAGAGTCTAGGCCTTTCTGCCTGTGTCAGTCACTTCAAGTCTTTCCCTCCATCTTCACTGTGGGCCAGAGAGTAGACTGTCAACAGGCCATCTAAATAGGTAAGACTGCTTTCCCTACCAGCAGTTTTTAGGATGGTTATTTTCTTTAAAGCTTAGATTTCCTTGTTCTTGGAGCTTGAAGAGACGGTTCTGTTTCCTGGTAGTGTGTTTCCTGGTAGTGGTGGTGTGACCTGTTCTCCGCATCCTATTTGCTCTGGGTTCCAAGGGCATGTCAGGAAGCCCTGCCTCTGGCTGGCAACAGGAAGACACACAGCCCATGGCATTAGGCTCCTGCTCTTCTGGTTTGGGTGGGGTGATGGGCTGGCCCTGGGCTGGAGCTGACTTCTCTTTGCTTTCTTTATGCCTGACTCTTGTTTCCCTAAAAGTACTCAATAATCTCAGGCAGGACACTAGCTTCTGCTGTTTATCTGGTGAGAGAATCTACAGGGCTAGAAAGCCAACCTTGTTTGTTACGAGTTGCATTTCACTGTGGGTAGAGCCACTTCAAGTTTGCATGTACAGTCACTGTGCTTTACAAGATGAATGACTTAGGCAGGGTGGTACTTAGAGAATTCCCTTCTAGTGAGCAAGCTTTTATCATGTCGCATGGCATTGGCCTCTCAGTTTCAAAACCTCTAATCATAAGAAACAATTTTAGTTATTTCCACTTCACCTTATGACACATGCAAATCCCAATTTTGACACAAATGTACCACATCTGTGTACCTATCTACCAACCATTTTCCAAAGATCATCTAAACAAAAGTATACATATACCTGAATCATGTTGACTGGAATCAGAGTGTGCCAACCTTGCATGAAATTGATCAGAACTCCAGCTTCGGGGAAGAGTTTCTTAGGACAATAGTGAGATATCTGTGGTTAGAAGCAACACTTTTAGGATTGAATGAGCTGAGCTAACATGTCAAGTGCTTAAAACACTTCCTGGCATATTGTGAGTGGTCATTTAAAGTTCCTTATTGCTTCATTTTATTATTGTATTCAAATGCATATGTGGTCCCTTTTTCCTCTGAAAGGAAGAGTATTCTTGTGGGGAGCTGTTATTTGAGCCTTAAACTGTCAACATTTGTTTTGAAGGTCTCTGTTCTTCAGCCTACTAACCAATGCTAGTTTCTATCTCTCTCCTAAACTTTCTTTGCCTGCAGGCTTCCTCCTAGAGATCACATGACCCTTGCTGTGGCCAGGCTACCTAGCAACCTGGTTATGCTAATTCCTGTGAAAAAGTTACTTAAGTGCTGCTTGCCTGGGAAATAAATGAGTTTGATCAGAATATCGACTTGCTCCATTTTCTCACATCTTTTGTCCCCCCCCCATTCTCACCCCTTCTTTAGGGCCCTCGCTGTGACCGACCCTCGGGCAGGTTAGGACATTTGGCTCCCAAAGTGGCCAGCATGGGCACATAGCACAAAGGAACCGGAGAAGAACACTGAATCGAAAAGCCGCAGTACATATAGAAGAGAAAAAGTGAACATATAGAAGAGAAGAAGTGACCACCCATGAAGTAGCCAGCCTTGGGGACAAGGTCTCGTGAGTAATCCATGATTATGAGACAAGAAATAAGTAAGCATGAGATAAGTTGTTGAAGATTTAAAAAGAAGCTTTAAAGACGCAAGGGGTAAAGGTTTAAATAAAAGATTTGTTAAGGATTTTTTTATTTTATACAGGGAATTGTCCCTGGTTCCCCCAACAGGGAGCTATAGATGGATATGAATGGAAAAGAGTTGGTAATGCTTTGCAGTTTTATTACAAAATATTCGTTCTTGAAAAATTCCTGTAACTGCCTTTTCTTATTGGAACTTAGTTAATGAAATAATTAGTTTTTGCAAGAGAAATGCCACAGTCACTGCAGCGATCATTCAGACTGAAAGACTTTTGCAAAATGATAAAGAGAAGGGAGAAGTACCCAGAACTCCCAGGATAGAGGAAAAAAACTTTGGCCCAGAATTGTGAGGAAAGAGACCAGTTACAAAGCAAGGATATAGAAGAAAAAGAAGTAGATTTAACTTCTTGGGATAGTGAGGATGAAAAAATAATTGCAGAATCAGAAAAAAACCCAGGCTGAAAATAGCAAGGAAAGGGAAAAGTTAAAACCCTGATTAATAAAATTGAGACAAAAAGGAAACCTCCAAAAATATATCCTTCCCTAGAAAATCTAAACAAAAAAAAATGATGATATTTTGTCAGATTCTGACTGGGAGGAAATTGAGGAAGAAGCTGCAAATTACCATAATCTGGACTGGCCACCATTTAAAATTCACCCTCCTCACTATGGTCCGGAGGTTTTAGCGCCATTCCCTAAACCAGTGTCATTTCCTATTAAAACCATGCCTAAGCATAAGAAAGAATTTTAGGAAAAAAATAGCCTACCTCAGAGAACAAATTCAATTAGAGAAAGAGCATCGAGAGTTAATTGACCAACTAAACAATTTAAGAGAAATTTCTAAAATAAAAAATAAAAAACCTCCTCCTTATTCACAGCCACTTTTTTTTAATTTATTGTCCATAATGAGTTACAACATTTAGTGGGCAATGAGTTGTTATCCCCAATTCCCCACTGCCCTCCCCTCCCCCCTCCATAACCTCCTCCATGGGTCGTCTGGATCAGTCCTTGTGACAGGGGACCATGGATAGCCTAGTATTCAGCCAGGTTCTCCTGGCCATGCCTCTGGATAATCTCCCCCACCACGGCTCTTACAATCTTTCCGCCCCCTCTTCCGCATAGTTCCCTGAGTCGTGGTGGATGAGTATTAAGGCTGCTTTAAGGTTGTGAGCTT
>PVHP010052536.1:0-11065 GCA_004024765.1 Zapus hudsonius
CACCAAGCCAGATCCCTGTTTCTCATGTCAGCTGTGAACGTGTTAACTCTTTGCTAAGGAAGAGGCTTTGCCCCTTCCAGCTTCTTCTACATCATCGCAGTACTATGGTCAACTAGTCTCAACTTCAGAACTATAGTGCAGTTAGTGTCTTCCTCTCCTTGTAGTTAAAAGGGGGGAGAGCTGTGGCGAATACTTCCTGCAGTCCAAACTCATACTTAAATTTTATTTTCTAGCCCCGACTAATAACTGGAGTTGGGATTTTTGGAGCTTTGCCTTATCCTGAGTGTGTACTTAGCAACCTTCTCTTTGAGGTCCTCAGAGATTCATGGGCAAATGTTGTTGGTTGAGTGACAACTACATGGTCATTGCCTTTCCAGGGTTTGCCAGCATCTCTACAGACCCCTGGTCATGCCACATCATCCAGACCACAGTGTTCAAGTGACACCACACACAGCTGGTGTCTGCCCACCTTCACCCACCCCGCTTCCAGCCCCTGAGGAAATCATACCTGCCAACAAGAGAGACCACCAGTGCACACCAGAGAGGACATGCCTGCTGACATGAGCTTCTGCCTGAAGCCCCAGGGAGTGGGGGCAGAGGAGCAGGATGGGCCCTGTGAGGTAAGCAGGGCTGCACCAGGTCCAGTTCTCCCAAAGCAGGCGATCCTGGACTCCAAGTTGCAAAGATGGCCTTGACGCTCCAGCTGAGAGCAGATCACAATGGGCTGATGTCCTCCTAAGCTGCTCCTTGTGCTGTCTCTCGGGTTTTTCCATTTAGATTTCTCCCCGAGGTGACGTCCCATAGAGACTATTTATGTTATGTCCCGTGTACAGAAGGCAATGGCAAACCAAAGAAATTATTCCACCCAAGTCCAGTGTGCTCAACCCATGAATTTATTGTAGATACTTATAGCAGTGTGGGTTGAGGGTAACTTCCAGAAGCTTTGTGTTGTTCTTGTAGGGTCTCATTCTAGCCCAGGCGGAACCTGGAATTCACTATGTAGTCTCAGGGTGGCCTCAAACTCACAGCGATCCTCCTACCTCTGCCTCTCTGTGCTGGGATTAAAGGCCTTCATTCTTTTTTAAAATATATTTTTATTTATTTGAGAGAGAGAGAAAGAGGCAGACAGAGAGAGAATATGGGCACACCAGGGTAAAGGCCTTCATTCTTGATGTAATGTTTCAATTCGCCGAGGGACAGTTAACCAGCACCCTCTCTCACACACACACATATCACATTCCTGAATCCTCAATCCTTTCACTTTCTCTCCCAACTTGTAGCGACTTACTGATTTTTGAAATCTTAGTATCTTTAATTAAGAATTGGGCATGTGGGGCTAAATAAAGCATACTATTAAATTGACTTCATCTGTTTTTCTGTCTAGTAAACATTTAGGGATTAGAGGTTTCCATGTTATTTTATATATTCCTATATATTCTATTATATTTGCTTTGGACATCTCTGCTCTAGAGGCTTGATCAGATTCCAATTGGACTTTTTTTTTTCTTTTTTGTTTTTTTGAAGTAGGGTCTCTAGCCCAGGCTGACCTGGAATTCACTATGTAGTCTCAGGGTGACCTTGAACTCATATCAATCCTGCTACCTCTGCCTCCCCAGTGCTGGGGTTAAAGGCGTGCCCCACCACCAGCTCAGATTTTTTTTTTTTTTGAAGAACCACTTCAGAGTATGAGTCACATATATACACTCTTGCATCCCATCATGTGGGATCCTCTCTCTCCCGATTTTAAAACTTGAGCATTGGGCTTAAGTATTGTCAGTCCATTTCTTTAGAAAGCCATCTTTATAAAGACCCTAGCAGGATGGGTCCTGTGAGGTAAACATGGGCAAACCTAACCCAGGTTCGATTCTCCAGAGCTAGAGGGCAGGCACAGGAAGCAGTCATAAACCCACGTGGTTCCCCGGTCATTGGTGAGGAGAGAAGATGCTGATGTTGTGAGTCTCCTTACTGGCTGCAGCATTTCTCATTCACAGAGCTTCTGCATTGCTGATCTTTCCTCCATTCGCTCTTCAGCTAAGCACTTACTGGACCCAATGGAAAAGACAGTTCTCAGGGGCTGGGATGTAGCTCAGTGGTAGAGTGCGTACCTGTATACCAGCACTCAGGAGGTAGAGGTAGGACGATTGGGAGTTCAAGGTCATTCTTGGCTACATAGGGAGTTAACTACAAAAGACCTTGTCGCAAACTAGAAAAGGTAAGCCTTTTGGAATGTGAATATGGTCATTTCTTCCTCATTCTTAAAGTACTCAATAAACCATCATTCACAGTTTGTAAACCCATATCCATTTCACTATCCAACCCTGCCCTGCATGCTTGGGGCTTGGATGAGAAGTACTTTTCAAACATCACAGAGTCACCTCTCTCGAATGAAGTGTGGATTTTATTTCCTCTCTACCTCCTCTCACAGCCTTTTCTGGAAAAGAGTGGTCACCACATTGCATCAGACTGCTCATGTCCAACTTGAGTTTTCCCATTTTATATATGTAGCATGCCAGGCACTCTCAGGTATATTTACTTGTCCCGTAATACCCAGACCCAATAGAGTGTGTCTGTATATTCATTTCTACCATATTCCCTTTATAACCTCTTATTTGAGCCTGTGTGTGCCCTGTTTTGAAGAGGTGCATATAATATTGTTGACTCCAGGGACCCAGCACAACTCTGTAACGTAGGTGCTGAACAAATGTCATGCTGTCCGCACTTTGTTGTGATTTCAAAGAGAATCTATGTCTAACCTTGAAAAAAATAAATGAGTATACAGCTGCTTTAATAAGCTTCCTTTATATCCCAGAATACAGTGTGAAATAGGAAGCCTAATGATGTATCATGGTGAGAAATTACTTAACCCACTCTCGTATGTCACGTCCTGATCAGCGAGCATGAATCATTCAGCAAAATGGGTGTGTTCTTGCAGAGGTTGGTGTCCTTTGAGGATGTGACCGTGGACTTCAGCCGGGAGGAGTGGCAGCACCTGGACCTCACTCAGAGACGCCTGTACAAGGACGTGATGCTGGAGACCTACAGCCACCTCCTGTCAGTGGGTGAGCACAGCTGGCCTGGGAATCATGGATGGGCCTTGCTGAGATTTCCTTCTTTTTCTTTGCAGAACATGGAGAGGTATCAGAATTATGTCATGCTTTTTTTCCCCTCCTTAATTTGTCCTGATAGTTCATTTCCTTTGGGCACCTCTAATGATTACTTTGTGCATGGTAGAAATTATTGACTTTTGTAGTGAGCTAGTACTTAACTCAGGTGACCCATAAAACCCAAGAAGTAAGCTGGGGAGATGACTCTGGGGTTAAAGGTGCTTGTTTACAAAACCTGCCAGTCTGTACTCACATAAAGCCAGGTACACAAAGAGGCGCATGCATCTGGAGTTCATTTGCAGGCAGAAGGCCCCAGTGTGCCCATTTCCCCCCCCCCCCCAAATAAATAAATCAAATTTTATAAAAACCAAGAAGCTGCACACAAATCCAGTTTCTTTCCAATTCCCAGGCTATCCCATCCCCAGCCCAGAGGTCATCTTCAGGATGAAGAAAGGAACAGTTGTAGTGACGGAGGAGGCTGAATTGCCACGTCAGAGGTGTTGGTGTCAAGGTGAGTGACTGTTACCCAGGTGGAGGTGGGTAGTGTCATCATTGGGCCGGGCCTTCCTCTGGATACATTCTATTATATTATACAGAATAGGGGCCAGGGTAAGCTGTTCTCTAGGGTGACTGCTGCTTCATTGAGGTAAGGATGCTCAGCTGACTTGACTGCTAACTCTACCCTATGCTTCCTGATGGTCCATATAAGCGCACAGGATCTGTCTTTCCAAGCCTTGCTTTTCAGCACTCGATGGTGACCATATTGATTTATGTAATGCCTATGTGATATATAAATAGGTGGGTCTTTTCCAAATTTCATTTTCCTCTTTTCTGTTTCTTGTGTGTGTATGTGGTGCATGTGTGTATTTATTCATATGTGTGTGGGTACATGTGTATGCACATGTCTTTTGGGGCTGATGTCTATGTTGGGTGTCTTCCTCAATTGCTTTCTACCTTATTTTATTTATTTATTTATTTTGATTTTTTTTTTGAGGTAGGGTTTCCCTCTAGTCCAGGCTGATCTGGAATTCACTAGGTAGTTTTAGGGTAGCTTTAAACTCATAACAGTCTTCCTCCCTCTGCCTCCCAAGTGCTGAGATTAAAGGTATGCACCACCACACCTAGCTCTCTACCTTAGTTTTTTGAGACAGGGTCTCTCACTGAACCCAGAGCTCACCAATTTGAATTGACTAGTAGCCAGCAAGCCCTAGGAATCCTCCTGTCTCTACCTCCCCAGCCCTGAGATTGTTGAAGTGTACCACCCATTTTTACATGGGTGCTGGGAGTTGAACTTGGGTCCCTGTACTTGCAGTGTAAACACTTTGCTCACTGAGCCATCTCCCCAGCTCCCCTCATTTAACTTTCGTAATAGGGAGTCTCATTATACCTGCTCTCTGACTAGGCTCCCATGTTTGCTTTGGTATTGTTTTATCAAGCTTTAGTGTTACATGGAGAGTGCCCTGTAACAGCCTTGTCTGTTTCCTCCCTCAGGCTGCACTGTGTTGCCTTTCTCCAAACCTAGTATTCTTTTTTATTTGCGTGCATGTATGCGTGTGTATGGATGAATGCACCAATGTGAAGCTCAAAAGGTAACCTTGGGGTGTTAATCCCCTCCTTCCATCTTGATTATGTTTTTTGCTCTGGGGAGGCCAGACTAGCTGGCCTGTAAGCTTCCAGATTCTCCATTCTGCCTCCCATCTGCTCACTCACAGCTTGTGTCTGGCTTCACGTGGGTGCTGGGGACACAAACCTGGGTCAGCAGGTTTGCAGAGACTTTAACCACTGAGCCAACTCCCGAGCCCTTTACAAACCTAATCTTTCCCAGAGTAGCAAAGTGGTCTTGGCCGTTGAACTGAAGCAGTTTATACTTCCATTTCTTTGTCTATCAAGTATGGGAGACTGGTTGTAAGGATGAAATCAGCTTATGTGTCATGGTGTAGAAGGTGCCTGACACTTGCTCGGTGCTGTATCGATGAGGGTTTGGTTCATCATCAGGGCTGTGCGAGTATTTCCCCTCATTGTAACAATTATTACATTATCATTAGTGTCTGGGGGCCTGACTCAGGGATTTCTCTGTTCAGTCAGCTGTTTGTGATTCTTCCTCCATCCTGTTCATTGCACCTCTTCATCTCCTCTTGCTCTTTCCAGAAGAGGACTCAGAGCTCAACGCCCTCCCACAGGAAGTTTCAGGAAAAGCTCCAGTTCAAAATGATGCGGCAAGTGAAGTCACAAGAGATGGTTCATGGTGTTCCGTTCTGGAACTGTGGCGGGATGCCGACCCCACAAAGAGAGATCAGCCAAACCAGCTCCCACCCCTGGGCCTGGGTGCTTTCCTCGGCAGGAGAACTCTGAGTGCAGAGCCTGGGGAGACCATTCCTTTGATGTCCCTTCCCATTTCTACACAAAAGAAACCTCCAAAATGTTGCTCACCTCCAGAAAGTGTGAAGCCTAGTGTGGAAGCCAATGGTGAAGACCAAAACAACATCACAAAAGAGCCTCATGATGTTGCTTCTGGTCAGCTCTTCGCACGTGGTTCCTCTGATGCCAGCTGTCTGACTGATCACAAAGGAGATGAAGCATGCCAGGGCAATCAGTGTGGAAAAGTGAGCTCTGAACACTCACTTCTGCAACAGGAGAGTTGCTGTTCTCAGGGGAAACCAGGGGAATGTACTGAATGTGGGGAGGCTTTCTCTGGAAGGTCAGCTTTTCATAAGCATCCAGTAATCCACACCAGGGAGAGACCTTTCATCTGTCACAAATGTGGGACAGATTTTCTCCAGAAATCAGAGTTGACAACCCATCAAAGAACTCACAGACGAGAGAAGAAGTGTTACGGATGTCCTGACTGTGGGAAATCCTTCACACGCATGTCACACCTGCTGTTACATAACCGGATTCACACCGGGGAGAAGCCGCACAACTGCCCTGACTGTGGGAAATCATTCCGCCGGACATCCCACCTGCAGGTGCACCACCGCATTCACACCGGGGAGAAGCCTTACCGGTGCCGGCACTGCGAGAAGTCATTCAGTAACAGAACCCACCTGAAGGTGCACCATCGGATTCACACTGGGGAGAGGCCTTATGTGTGCTCAGAATGCGGGAAGGCCTTCAACCAGAAGTCCATCCTCAGCACGCACCAGAGAATTCACACGGGGCAGAAACCCTACAAATGCAATGAGTGTGGGAAGGCCTTTTCTGCGAAGGCCCAGCTTCAAGTGCACGAGCGAATCCACACAGGAGAGAAGCCTTACGTGTGCCCCGAGTGTGGGAAGGCCTTTAGTGCCAGGTCTGGTTTTTATACACACAAGGTAACTCACACCCGGGAGACACCATTGGTTTGTCAAAAGTGTGGGAAATCCTTCCTCCAGAAGTCGCAGCTGATGTCCCATCAGCAAACTCACGTTGGAGAGAAGCCTTTTGAATGCCAGGACTGTGGGAAGTCCTTCAGCAAAACATCCCAACTGAAGGTGCACCATCGAATTCACACAGGAGAGAGACCTTACGTGTGTTCCGAATGTGGGAAAACCTTCAGCTGGAAATTATCCTTCAACCTACACATGAAAATCCATACCGGAGAAAAACATCACGTATGTAGTGAGTGCGGGAAAGCCTTCAGTCAGAAGTCAGTGCTCATAACACACCAGAGAATTCACACCGGGGAGAAGCCTTACAAATGCGAGGACTGTGGGAAAGCCTTGATTTCCAAGGGCCAGCTCCGAGATCACCAGCGAGTCCACACCGGGGAGAAGCCGTATGCATGCAACAAGTGTGGGAAGGCCTTCAGTAGCAGGTCATCCTTGCACAGACATCAGATAACACACTAGGGAGAGAGAGGCCATTGGCCACAAATATGGAGTCAGCGCAGATTGCCGTTGGCAACCTCAACATTAGAGGGAGGGAGTGTTGGGAACAGTGACTGAGGAACATTGTACCACCGCAGCAGCTGCAGGTGCACCATCACGCACATGAGAAGTGTCACCAGTGTAGCCTAACTAAGGGAGCGTCATCGAGTTCATCACTGTGGAGACCTCACGTGTGTTCTCAGCGCTATCCCACCAACACACTGCAACTACGAATTTCACCAGAGATTTCACTTGGGAGAGCTGACTCACAAACTCGGTGGTTCTAGAAAATTCTTCAGTCATACATCCCAACTGAAAGGCCTTCAGCAAATTTACAGAGAAACCCTATGTGTGCACTGAATGTGGGAAGGTCTTTTAAGCAAAAATTAACATTCAACACACTAGAGATTTGTAAGGGAGATAACCTTACTAGTGCCATGGCTGACTGAAAGTGACGTGCATGTGTCATATTGGGGGACCTTATGTGCGTGCTGATTGCAGGAAGGCCCGCAACAGTAGTTCAGGTGGCATTAGACAGGAAGTAACTCATACGAGAGGTAGTTCTTGTTGGAATCCAAGGTGAGGGTGTATAGAAAGTTCACCTCGAAGCTTACTGATGTAGGGTGAGGCAGGCGGGGGCAGTTGGGCAGACAGATTCCCTCCACTGGTGTCCATCGGGTGGACCTCCCTGATGAGACATTTCTGGACAGGAGACCTTTATACCTGTGGCCTGTCTTGTGTTAGGAGGTGCAAAAAAAGGGTAAAATTTCGGTGGTGATGGTTTTGTTTTGGTAAAGGAATGCACCCACAACCAATGACTGAACCCCAAGAAATGACTACAGGAGCCCTAGGATGTTGCATCCTTGGAGAAGGCACGGAAGATTGTGCACATTGCACTTTTTGCTCAGGGTCTCACAGGTCTAGTCTCCTGTACCCAGTCTTCCCTGATTAGCTTTGCAGATGGCAGAGGGGAGACCAGGAAAGGAGGCTGGCCCAAGGGCAGGCACTCATTGCCCCAGTACTCTTGTGAAGGTGTGGCTACCTTCGGTACGTGTCTAACCTCTTGATCCTCTCCAGACCCTCTGGTAACACTAAGCACAAGCTCTGCTGCTCCTCTAAGGAGTAACTCAAGAGTAAGGGTCTGTGCTGTGGTCTGTAGAGCAGGGCTTACGGCTGGATCAGCCTTGGCGTGTGCACAAACAAGCCAAGCAGCATATGTAGTTCAGGTTGTAATGTGGGTTCAGCATTTGGTATGAGGACTAGACAAGGTTCTTTTTTTTTTTTTCAAGTAGAGAGATAGAAGAGAGACAGAGAGAATGGGCATGCCAGGGCCTCCCGCCACTGCAAATGAACTCCAGATGCATGTGCCTCTGTGGGTACTGGGGAATCAAACTTTAGTTGTCAGGCTTTGCAGGCAGGTGCTTTAGCCTCTGAGCCATCTCTCCAGCCCTAACCAGGTTCTTTAACATCTAGCATCCTGCATGGAGGTTCCCATACCACATATGCATGCTTCCCACCCACCACCACCACCACCACGGAGTCTCAAGTATCCCCTAGTGGTTTCTACAACTCACTGGTCCCCTGCATAACCCAGCCTGTGTTGCTGCCTGCGTGACCTCATGCAGGAATTTTCTGAGGGAGAATCTCACATTCATTTGTAAGTTCCCCTTAGTACTAAGTCCTTGGGATCCAGCATTGGGCGGCTGACCCATACCTCTCCACATTCCGAGGGCATTGTGCTCACCCAGAAGAGGCAGGGCCTTGTCGGCTGCCTTTCTGGCAACTTCGGGCCTTCCCTTTTCTGTGGAATGGTGGGCTGTGCTGGATTCACCTCGACCCATAGAGATTGGATATCGTCCTCCAGACCTACTTCATCTCTGGATGTGGGCCACAGCCTCGGCCTCCCTAACCTCACATCTTGCATGGCTTGCTGTCGGACAGAGAAAACATAATTTTTTTTCTTTTACCAAAATTCAAATTTGTAGCCAGTGTGGTGGCGCACGCCTTTAATCTCAGCACTTGGGAGGCCGAGGTAGGAGGATTACCATGAGTTCGAGGCTACCCTGAGACTACATAGTAAATTCCCGGTCAGCCTAGGCTAGAGCGAGACCCTACCTCGAAAAACCAAAATAAATAAATAAAAACTTGTTTATCAATTCACACTTTCAAAAAATGAAAAGACCACTGGTCTACAGAAAATATTTCAAATCATAAATGTCTACTATCTCACAAAAAGAACTCATAACTCAAATTATAAAATAATAATCCCAAGCTACTGACATTGAATAAACCCAGGACTGGAGGGGGGGGGGTCTCGAGATAGGCGAGGTGTGTAGTTCTAATGTGTGAATGTTACCTTGTCCATGTGATGACCAGAGGAAGGCTGGGGGCAGATGCAGGATTCAGAGAGTGAAAGGTGGGGACAGTGATAAGGTGGGCTGGGGGCTACAGATGGAGATGGGCCACTAGCTTCCACATATGAGGCCTCACCAAGGTAAAGAGGGATGTACCCTGCCCCCAGTCCAAGGTGTTTTGCTCTACCTGGGCCTGCTTCCCAGGTTGTGGGGTTCTTTGTAGAATCTGAGAGAGGAAGGAAGAGAAAATTTCTATCTTGAGGAGGTTGAGAGAAGGCAGCCCTCCCTGTTACCACCCCAGTGAGTACAAAAATGGCAGACGGGACCTGTGTTTTTCCATGTCCCCTACCTAGCTAGGCCTCACAGTCAGCATGAGTTCCCAACCCTGGCATAATGCTCAAAGGAGCGTTAGCTGCATGGTTCTCTCCACGGTCATAGTAGTTCCAGGGACTTTTCCCTTACAGGTGAGGTTGAACCTGTGTCATAGGGTTGGGGTGAGTGCTGCTTACACCCAAGAGAAGTTGGTAGCTACTTCTTCCTCACAAGTCCCAGACACAGCAGGTCAGGCTGGTGTAGCCAGACTCTAGGATTGTGAGATGTGAGTATGGAGTGTGTACATGAGGGGAGGGGAAGACACAGGGTCAGGAAGATGAGCCAATGCACTGAGCCCCTAATGCTCTGCCTTCAGTCAGTCCCAGCATGCGGTTCCATCTCTGCCTTGCTGTGCAGACCCTGGAACCTTCCCCTGGAGCCTGTCACATGCATGGAGACCTGGTTTGTACAGTGATTCTGTGAAGTTCCCATGTGCCACTGAGAAGAGTATGTCATCTGCAGTCTTTGGATGGAATGTTCCGTACACATCTGCTATGTCCATATGATGTCATTTAATGATGTTATCCAGAACATCTGTGATGTCATTTACTTTGTATGCTTTATTTTATTTTGTTTTATTTATTGCCTGGATAACTTTCCAGTCGGTGAGAGTAGTATATTGAGGTCACTCACTACTCTTATTCTAGGGTTGATCTGTGACTTGACCTTTAATGGTATTTGTTATATTGGATGTAATAAAACTCCCTGTGGTCAGAGAGTATATGTTTAGAATTATAATGGACCCTTCCCTTAATCAGTGTGTCATCACCTTCTTTATCTCTTCCAATTAGTTTTGGTTTAAAGTCTGTTTTGTCAGAACATGTAATTTTGTCAGTTTCCCAATTCCATTGGCTTGGAAAATATCTTCCCACCCTTTTTTTTATTTTTTTTTCAGATTTTTTAAAAATTTATTGTCCATAATGAGTTACAACATTTAGTGGGCAAACAATGAGTTGTTATCCCCAATTCCCCGCTGCCCTCCCCTCCCCCCTCCACTGGATAACCTCCTCCATGGGTCGTCTGGATCAGTCCTTGTGACAGGGGACCATGGATAGCCTAGTATTCAGCCAGGTTCTCCTGGCCCTAGTATGTTGTTACTGAGGGGTGCCATGCCTCTGGATAATCTCCCCCACCACGGCTCTTACAATCTTTCCGCCCACTCTTCCGCATAGTTCCCTGAGTCGTGGTGGGTGAGTATTAAGGCTGCTTTAAGGTTGTGAGCTTAGGGGTCTTTGTGTCGAAAATTGTTGGTTTCTGTCTCACTGGCTTATCCTGTGTTGATTTAATGGCTGTGGCTGTGGGCCCCTTGTTCATCCCGTCATTCTCTGCGGGGTTCCATTTGGATCCTCCACGATATGACTGTGGTGGCTCCTCTCTTGCCAGAATCTCA
>PVHP010052537.1:0-11062 GCA_004024765.1 Zapus hudsonius
CTGAGGGGTGCCATGCCTCTGGATAGTCTCCCCCATCACGGCTCTCACAATCTTTCCGCCCCCCTCTTCCACTCAGTTCCCTGAGTCGTGGTGGGTGAGTATTAAGGCTGCTTTAATGTTGATAACTTAGGGGTCTTTGTGTCAAAAATGATTGCTTTCTGTCTCACTGGCTTATCCTGTGTTGATTGAATGGCTGTGGCTGTGGGTCCCTTGTTCATCCCATCATTCTCTGCGGGATTCTATATGGATCCTCCATTGTATGACTGTGGTGGCCCCTCTCTTGCCAGAATCTCAGCTATCGGCCTACGGTCGGTTGGTAAGGTTAAATGGGCCCCAGCTCTCTCCCTGCATCCCGAAAAATACAAACACAATCTCCATCAGAGAGTGAGATCAGTGTAGGTTAACAAATATACACAATTCTGGATTACCTAGATTCTATTTTTAGTAGCCTCCCCGTCAATCGCTCCCATAGTGCAACTTGTCTTGGGAGCCCAAGAGTACGGGATCCAGTGCCTATCACCCTGAATCCCAAGTTCCAGACCATTTGATTAATAGTGTTTTTCTCTGGATTCTCATTCTCCTCTTCTTAGCTGTTGCTCCTCTTGAGCTTCTGGAAAGTTCTCTTGTCTCTGCCTCCCATCTAGCCATCAGTGTCAGCCTGCTCAGATTTCAGAAGCCCTTCATGACTTCCTGTTTTTTTACATTGCGTCGGAACACTGAATTTAAGTATTCCACATTGAGTGGCAAACACTTTATTCACTGAGCCATATCTCCAACCCATTAGAGGCCTTTTGAAAATAATTTTTATGTCAAGGAGTATGGTGATTTAAAATTTTTCTCTGCTGTGTGAAAAGTTTGAAAGAGCACAGACTCAAACAAATCAATCCTTTTTGTCACCTGTGTATAAAGCATGTCTTGCACTATTTCTACATTATTATCTTCTCTTATATATTCCTTGGGCTTTCCCTCATCATTTTTTATTGCTTTCTTAAAACTTTTATATTTTTGAACTATAACTCACTTTTTTCAAAAGAATTATAACAGGATGATCAGTTTTGAAGAAAATTTATGTGTTTTGTTTATACTTAAAAGCAGATAATACTCATACTTCATGGTATCATTTCATATAATAGGAAAATATATTGATGTTTTTGGTGTTCCTGAAATTTCTAAGCCATACTTTTTAAAAATCAGTTTGGGAAAAATTCTAAAACATGGAATAAACTATTTCTATGTTCAACATTTTTATACAAATAATGATAATCTACATATTTTAAGTAGCAGTTAGTGGTCTTTGATATTATCTATATTTAGGTTTTCTTTAAGTGGGGTTTACTAGTCAGATACAGGAATTATATATTTTCATAAAGTTTATTTTAATCTATCTCACTGTTTATCCATATACATATTTTTAGTCTGTATCTATATAAGTAAATATGGAGATTGTGGCCCTTATCTGGATCAGAGGAGAATCCAACAGCTGCCTGACCACTATGGCCCAGGCCCTGTAAATGTGATACTCCTGTGGACTGTGCAGGCCTGTGTGAATTGTGCCATTCAGACTAAGACTGTGTTTGGATTTCTTCAGCCAGAAAATCGTGGAGAAGAAGTGATAAATGGTATATTAATCTAGTTCTTTATTCGGTTTTCATTCCAAACTTGATTTGTGATTTAGAATGGTAAAATTTTATAGCACAGAGACTATTTGTAATATTTAGCATATTGATGTAAATATAATGTGTATAGTAATTATATGTTTATAAAATTTTAACTGATTTAAAAATTTTACTTTCAAAATAGAAAAACGAAAGCTGGGCATGGTAACACATTCCTATAATCCCTACACTCAGGAAGCTGAGACAGGAGGATCTCTGAAAGGTAAAAGCCACCCTGAGCTGTACAAACAAGTGTTAGGCCAGCCAGGGCTACTCAATGAGACCATATCTTTAAAACAGTCTTTTAAAAAATAAACCAAAAAAAACCAGCCAGGTGTGGTGGTACATACTTTTAATCCCAGCACTCTGAGACAGAGGTAGGAAGATCACTGTAAGTTTGAAGCCAGGCTGAGACTACTACTAGAGAATTCCAGGCCAGCCTGGGCTAGATAGAGACCCTACCAATAAAAATAAAAATAAAAGCAGACAAATGATATCAGAATATTATTATAAATTGAAATAAAAGTTTATTTCCTTTTATATGCTATGTTAAACTCACTATAGACAAAATGTCTTGATTGATGATAAATTTTTATTTGTATATACTTACAAGGTTTTTTTCTGTTTTTTTTTTTTTTTTGCATGTGTATGTGTGTGTATGATGCTTGTAGTGGTGGTTGTTGTGATGGTGGTGTGTGTGGTCCATCCAATGTGTACAACCTTGTGGTGTCTTATATGCTCCCCTGAGGTAGCCTCAGGTATTCTCCATTGTTCTTCCATTGTTGAGCCAGATTCTCCTTGTAACTGATTTTGGAGCTTGCTAGACTCTGAAGATTCTCTGGTTTCTGCTCTCCTGGAGTACTCCAGTTACAGGCACACATGGTGACACCCAGCTGTGTTACATGGGGTCTGAAGATTTGTACTCAGGCTTTTTCAGAGCCCCTCAGGCCTTCATGCTTGCAATGGACGTGTGCTTAACCACTGAGCCATCTCTCCAGTCCAAGAAGTTTTAAATAGAAATGTTGCTTAGAAACTCATTAAGAGATAAGATGCTAGGGCTAGGATTCTAGCTAAATGGCAGAATGCTTGCCTGGCATGCACAAGGCCCTTAATTTGGTCTCTTAACACCACAAAACAGTAGAAGAGGTAAGATGCAGCTGGTGGCTTCTAGGACAGTGTGATCAGATTCCCTAATATTTGTACTCATGGACTATTTAGGGTTGAAGGGTTATTATAAATCAAGCAGTTTCTGTTGCTCTATTGTTTATAAATATTATAAATAGGTTTTTTTGTAAATATAAGCTATCATATTTGAATGAGAGGTACTTTTTTGCATGGGTGTGTGGTAATATATGTCATGGTGTGTGTTTGTTATGTAAATGTTTGTTGAGTGTGTGTGGTGTGTGATTGTGCCTTGTGTGTGAATGTGGAGACCAGAAGAGACCATCAAGTGCCCTCCTCTATCATTCATCTGTGTCTTTCCAGTCTCACTGAAACTGGAAGTACTGTTTTCAGTCAGACTGGGTGACCACTGAACCCCAGCGATTCTCCAGTTTTTGCTCCTCAAAAGAATGGGAATGAGGGCATATGTAACTATGCCCTACTAGTTATGTGGGTGGTAGGGAATTGGAATCTGGGACTCTCTTCAGCTCTTATGCTTGCTCAGTAAGTTCTCTTACCTTCTAAACCATATGTCCTACCCTGAGAGGGACATTAAAGATTATTCCTTCATGAATTATAAAAAACAAATTAAACTTAAAGCATATTTGCTAAATAGATGAGGTTTTCTTTATTGGTATTCTATTCCATTCCTTATTTGTCTGTGAGATAACAGAGATTCCTTTCCCACCTCATAGCCTTCTTTGATGGGGAATCTCATGCTGTCCAGCTCCCTCGAGTGAATAGTGCATCATTTGCTCTTCGCTTTCTTGAGAATTTCTGCCGTAGCCTGCAGTGTGAAAACCTTTTGGGTAGCCAACCTTTCTCAACTTCCAGGCATAGCATTTGTACTCCTACAGATGATACAAATAAACCAGGTAAAAGAAAATATAAATTTAATGCTATGTTTTAATTTTATATTTTATAATTTTGAATCTTGTATGATTCAAAGATTTCTTTTTCCTGCCCACCCCTCAAAGTACACATTTCAACACCAGTGAATTAACTAGTTAGAATCCATAATAAAAAAGCTGGTATTTTATTTATTTACAGTAAGAAAGTTATTTATTGTTGTACTTCTAGTAAACTTGAGAATCAAAGCAAATGATTATGTTTGACTTGTTTTTGACTAGCTCATAGTAACACATTTTGTTTTACATTGAAGTGTGGCTTGACAGTGACTAATCTTAAGTTGAGAAATGCCATCTGATAAGGGCCCTTACCATGTAAGCATTAGGGCTGAGACAGTCTGAGTTTGATCCCCAGCACCCAAATAAAATTAAAAGTAACCTGTGTAACCCCAGTCCTGTTGGGAGTGGAGATCAGAGAATCAGAGGTGTTTACTGGTCAGGCAGTCTGACTGAAAGCAGGAGCTTCAAGTTCAGTGAAAACCTCTGTCTCAAGGAAAAAAAGCTGAAGAGTAACTGAGGATGGCACCTGTTGTTTGCCAAAGTTGCTAGGCTAGGGCTGGGGAAATGGCTTAGCAGTTAAAGGCACTTTCTTGCAAAGACTGCCAGCCCAGGTTTGATTCCTCAGTACCCATGTAAAGCCAGATGCACAAAGTGGCATGTGTCTCTGGAGTTTGTAGTGATAAGAGTCCCTGGTGTGCCCATACTCTGTCTCATTCTCTCTCTCTCTCTCTCTCTCTCTCTCTCTCTCTCTCTCTCTCTCTCTCTCTCTCTCATAAATAAAAATATTTTATAAAATTTTTGAAAGGCTGAAATAGAAAATTTTACTGTTTTTTTCTATATTTTACCACATTTTTAATGCCAGATTTGAAGACATTTCTTCAGTGATGATATAAAAATGGCCAGTAAGCATGTAAAAAGATTTTCAGTGCAAATCCAAACCACAGCAAGAGATTGCTTCACACCTATTAGATGGCTACAATTATAAAAACAGATAATAATAAGGGTTAGCAAGGATGTGGCTTAGCTAGAGCCATCATATACTGCTGGTGGGAACATGAATTGGCTCTGCCACTTTGGGAAACAGTCAATGGTTCCTCATGGCCTTGCGCATGCTAGGCCAAGTGTTCTACAACTGAACTAATAATTTCTCTTTTGTTAGTAATTTTCCCAGGCCATTTTATACTCATTATGATGGGTTGGCTCACAGTCTTCTGAGGTAGAGAGTTATGATGACCCCAATATAAGCAAAATGGAAACATAATCTTTCTGGAAATACTTTCAACTGTTAATTTCCTAAATAGGAAACAGTGAATCTTTTGCTTGTAAACAGTAGAAAATTGACATTGTTTGAGAGGTTATAGTATGCCAGTTATTTTGTAACAGAAATACTTCAGACTGATAAAAATGCTTCAGTATAGAAATTATTTATAACATATACCTTTATTTGTAAACAGTGGAAGAAGAAGCAGCAGAAAAGGAAAGTGTCTTATACTTTCCTCAGCCTGTCCTGTGCTTTGCTCCTATCTGTGTTGAACTGCCCAAAATGCCTGTGTATCCTTTCAAAGGTAAACAACATTTACACATCCCAGGATTGAAAAGGAAAATCCCTCTGCCACAACTTTCGTATGCTTGCCATGATAGTATCAGGGGTAGAAAGATACATTTGACCAAGTAAGTTTGACAATAAGGCTATTATTTTGGCCCCTTGAGCACTACATTCTTTTTAGAAATTTACACATTTAAAAATATATATATTTTTAGGCCAGTGTGGTGGTGCAAGCCTTTAATCCTGGTTCATGACTTTAATCCCAGCACTTGAGAGGCAGAGGTAGAAGGATCACCATGAGTTTGAGGCCAGCCTGAGACAACAGAGTGAATTTCAGCTCAGCCTGAGCTACAGCAAGACCCTACTTCAAAAAACAGACAAAAAAATCTTTTAATAACTTTCTATTCTGCTGATAGAGGAATAGAAAAATGTAGTGCCTTTTTCCAGTGAAAGTATAAGCAAATGTTAGAAACCAACAGTCTATGATCCTAATGAATAGCATTGAAGATACTTCCTGATGATAAAAAATGCTTCAGTATAGAAATTATTTATAATATATACCTTTATTTGTAAACAGTGGAAGAAGAAACAGCAGAAAAGGAAAGTGTCATGTGCTCTCCTCAGCTTCCTGAACCTTGTGTAGCTCCTCTTATCTGTGTTGAACTGCCCAAAACGACTGTGCATGCCTCAAAAGGTAAATAGCATTTTCACATCCCAGGATTGAAAAGGAAAATCCCTCTGCAACAACTTTTGCATGCTCTTGCCTGTTGGGGATTGTCATGGACCCCTGGCCCCTTGAGGTTAGCCCAAGTCCCATTGACCAGCAGGAGATAGGGCCCCATTGGGGAGAGGTGAAGTGACGGTTGGAGAAACACACATAACTGGGAGATAAGCTGGGCAAATCTCAAAATTTTTATTTCAGCATCCAAAACCTTTTATAACCCAAGGCTGCATTGTATAGCCTTATCTCTCTCATAAGGGAGCTCAGCAAGCAGGAACAAAGCTCATTAGCATTAACAAACAGGATTATGGCTATCAGCCATCACCCCTGCCTCCTGGGGACAAAGGTGTGCTGGGATCAAAGGCACGTGCCATTACGCCTGCACTAGGCCCAAAGGTGTGTGCCACCTGGTCCGGCCTCATATCATATTCTAAAACTTAGCCCAAGGTCACTCAGTTAGGCTGAGGCCCAACATATCACCCTGTTTTTGTTTGTATGCAGGAGAGTTTGACCACACACCCTGGGACCACTTCATACTTTCCATAATAGTGGGGGAGATCAGCTCCATACAGAACCCTTCATACCCCTTGGCAAGGAGCAAGCCTCCAAAGCGGACCCCTCATATCCTGAGAGAAATATACTGTTTGGGGAGATAATAGTGGACCCTCAGCTCCATGAGCTGTACCTCACTGACTTGCTTGTGAATGAAAGCAATTAGCTTACTGTGTGATCCAAGATACAGGGAGTTTCATCCTGCTCTCTGAGCCCATTTCACTGGTTTAAGTTCTATTCTAATTTTTTAAGGGAGTCCTCAATAACTCCTGTATGATCAACAAAAGCACAATACAAAGCAAAATACTTCTTTAGCCCCCTTCCTTAAGAAATAATGTAATATATAGCACAATACTTTTTTAGCCCCCCTTGCTTAAGAAATAACATAACAACATATTTAGTCCCCGTCTATTCCAAAGGGTCACTCTAGACAAAGATTTTATAGAGTCTTTGAGGTATAATATTGGACACTGTAATTGTCCCAAGTCTCTGTCAGCAGCCTCTTGAAGGGAGTTTTGATTAGACTCTGTCATAGATGTAATGCCCGTCTCTGCTCCAGCAACACCAAGTCTCAGGGAAAAGGCCAGGGTAGCTGTCATAATGGCTTCTCACCCCTCTCAGCAGAGTGGGGGTGATGGCATGTGGGGGTGGGGCGCTGTTCGGCTGCAGCAGCAGCTTCTGCAGACCCAGCTTCTGGGGACCCAGGCAGGGAGGGCGCAGGCGAGAGTGGCTGCGTGCCAGCAGGCCTGGGATTGCGGGAGTGTTACAGATCTGGGAGTGGCTGCTTCAAGGTTCTAATGGATGTTGTGGAGGGTAGTTCTGAGGATTTTTAACCCATTTGGCATGTTCTGGGAAGAAAAAAGAGGGAAAGGGGCGCCTATTTGGTGTTACCCTAATTTTTAAATTATATTTTAAATTTCTAGTAGGTACCCATATGGGGCAGGTCTCCCCAATGGGGAAGACACAGCCAAATACTCTCCCAAGTCCTTGGCAACATTGTGTGGGGTCTCACTCCTAAACTCTCACATATTTCTCCCCTCTCTTGAGGACACCCCAACTGCTGTTGGGAAATGGGGACGAAGAAATCTCTCTCTCTCTCTCTCTCTCTCTCTCTCTCTCTCTCTCTCTCTCTCTCTCTCTCTCTCTCTCTCTCCTATTTCCTGCTGAAAAGGACATGAAGTTATGGCAGTTGGGGGTATCTCTCAGAGAGGGGAGGGTCCCTATCTAAGGCCCAAGAGATAGAGAGAGACCCATTAGCCATATTTTTGTCAAGATTTTTGTCCTGTCTCACATTGTGAGGCAGGAAATAGGGTATCTCCCCCAGAAGTAGGGAGTGTTCCACATAGGGTGTCCAATGGAGAGTGGTTCAGTGTCGGATTGGATTGCTGTCCACTGTGGAAACTCGAGATCCATCCCCAGAATTGTTTATTGAATGGCATCGTAGCATCTGATACGGTCTGAGACAGTTCCTGTAGGGCTTGCAAAGCATATGATGTATATTAACAGAGTTATTAAGAAGAGATATGCACAGCATTTAATAACAGCACAAGTGTTACCTAGGATAGGTATGAGGGCATTTAGAGCCCTGTGATTTTTTTCTCATCATCTGAATTTAGAATTTAGTGGATTTTCTTAGCAGTATCTTTTCCAATGGAAGGAATAAACATGCTAGCCAATAGTCTGTCTGTATTTAAATTTGTAAATAAATTGAGCATGTTAAGGTGTTTATTTTTGTTTTCCCTATATTTAGGGAAGTTTTAAAATATATCCTCCAATCTTTCCTGGGGCAAGCCAGGGACAGAGATTAGTGTCAAAAAACCCCTTTAATGTCAGTGGGAGCTGCCCGGCATATATTTATTTTAGATATCATCCTGTTAGAAACCATTTTGATGGTTGGAGGCTTATGACATTTAGTCATAGGATTAGAACTGTTATTATATATCCTTGGCTACAAATTTCTCTCTGAGTGTTTAAGACCTGATATAAAGCCAAGATTTATGTCCTTTTTGGTATCACAATGGCTCTCCAAGGAGAATATGGGGTCTGGGAGAAGCGCTGTGGCTTATGGCCCTTTTATCTCTTGTGGCCTTTTGTGCCTGGGAGCAAGGCCAATATATTAGCCTATTTGACCCATGATGCCAGTTGACTTTGGCTTTTACACAGGGAATTAACACATTTAGATAGGAATTTGTATTAACCTTGTAGAATAGATATATCCACATAGATATCTAAATTATGTTTACTTATTTGGAACAGTTTAGGCCATAACTGAAGTATGAAGTAGGCTCATTTTAATTAATTTAATATCTCATGACTGTTAATATAGACAAAACATAGATTTGAAAGCATGTTTAACAATAAGTCCAAATTATAGAGATCTAACCTGGAAGTCATCAGATCAAGAACAGTCTAGCAAGACAGCATCTATGTTTGAAAACAAACCAATTATCCAAGAGGATTTGGAAATTCAAATTGTAGAGGCTGAAATAATTTTCCTCAGATGTCTGAACTTCTACCCTGGAGTCAGGAATATGTCTTAAAGAGTTAGTTTAAAGTACCCAAAATAAGACAATTGTTAAAATAATATCTTAGAGACTCTGTGATTACCCACAATAAAGCAGAGTATGGTCCTGTTAAATTAGAACAGCTGAATTTTAATATAACCCTTGGTGAATCTGTTTTTGAAAGAGAAAACATTTGACAACTAATGTTGTTAGTTTAACTTTAGGCATCAATTAACCTTATATAGAGTAGAGATCCTTATAAACATAACACAATTTTATGTTTTATTATTAACAGAAATTTTATAAAAGCTTAACTAAGTAAATCCAACATATTTATCTAATAGGAGGATAGAAGCCACAATGACTGAAATTAAACCTTTAAGTTATATAAGTCCAATGATGACCATTTGATAACATTAGTATGAACAAATAGAAACCATTGTTTTAAAACCCACAATGTTTTTAGATGTGAGAACCTTATTTTAGAAAATTAATGCCAGTAAGTAACCTTTATCTTAAAATTTTAATTTGTCCAATAATTTACATATTGACAAAGAAATATAGTTAGCGTGGGCAAGTACCTTAAGAGTTCTTTTTGTATATTTCTTAACCCATGAACAATTTAGTCACTGAGCCAAAACCTGTAACTGAAGTGATCATGTCCAGTGGTAGCAGTGGTCAGTTTAGATGGTTTCACAAGCAAAAGAACAGTTGTACTTTGTTTTATAAAAACTTGGGATAGAGAATCATTTAGTACTTAAAGCTGACCTCTGGTGGTCACTTTGTTGGTATTGCTAAAATGGGACACAGAGCACAAAGGGTTAAGGATGTTTGAGAAATGGGTCGGAAACCCCAGCAAAAACCCAGTAGGCATTTCCCCTATCTCCATCATTAACCCTGACAGTCCAGGCTCCCAAAGCAAGCCACATAAACCCAGATTCGCACCACAGCTGTGCCTGAAAGGTGGCAGTTCCTCTGGCCCCACCATCTGATACGTGCCCAAGCTCACATCTACATGCAAAGCAGGTATTAACAGGTCGCTGGTTACTGCCAACCTTCCTTGTCCATTTCTCCCCCCTCCCTCCTCCTCTATGTCTACTTAACCAAAGAGGTTTCTACAATAAATGGGATTGTTTTTTAGGCCTTTCCCCAGGGTCTCTGCCCATTATTCTCTCTGACGAGATGAGCTGAACACATAGGGAGCCATGCTCCCAAGAGCTGTAACACTTCCATGGGTTCTCGGGCCTATGGGCACGCCTCCACCCTCCGCCGCTGCTGCCGGAGCCCCTGGAGCTGCCGCTACTCGGAGCATATCCCCTCCATGCCCATGGCCGCCGCTGACATGGAGCGAGCCTGTGCCCTGGTGCCAGCCGGCCAGGCAAGCTCCCACCCCACAGAAGCCAGCAGCCAGCCAGGACCCAAAATAGCCAGGACCACTGGGAGACGTGTGGCTCGGCTCAGCCCAGCCCCGCCTCCCTGGGTGCACTCCTGCCCAGCCCTGTCAATATCAGAAATGGTGCCGCCACACTGCGTGGCCCGGGAAAACTTCACCCAGACTCCAGGACGAGTGACCCATTCTTCTTTTATTAAAAACAACATTTTGGTGCCACTCCCCCTTTCCTTTTAAATATAGAGCAGTGGCATAAATATGCAGGAAGTTGGCCATGAGCAGAGGGGTCCCTATGGCAAACAGGGAGTTAAAGGAGTGGGGAGGGGACATGAAATCAAAGGAATGGGGAGTCAAGGGGTGGGGGCATAGAGAACATATAACACTTATTGGCAAGAAAAACAATATTTTCCCCCCAAGTCCATGTCTCATATTCAGCAGTGCTGAGGTATATTGTTTTATTGGAGTCAGCAAGGAGTCACTAGTCTCTGGAGTTATCCAAGCTGAATGAATGGCGATGGGACTGGGTGAGTGCAGCTCCTGGAATCTCCGAGGTTCTGCAGGAGAGTTGTATCATGACACACCAACCAGGAAGGATGAAAATTCTCTGAAGGCTTGGGCTGAGCTG
>PVHP010052538.1:0-11097 GCA_004024765.1 Zapus hudsonius
TTTGGAGTGGGGCTCCAAGAGAAGGGGGAGCAGATTTCTGTTTAGTCACTTGGCTACTGGAGAAGAGTGGGTGACAGTCACACCCCTGAGTTAAAGTCAGAATCTCCTCAGATGGCTTCACTAAATGCAGAAGGGATGCAGATGAATTGGATGACCATCATTGGAATTGCTGTCCCTTTATTTTCCTCATCTCTCTCGAGAGGGAGAAGAGGAAGGTTAAAGGGGCTGGAAAAAAATTCTCTCAGTTCTCTGAAATCATATAAAACTAGAGCTATGCAACTGAATGAATCCTGCTATTCCAAAACATTGGTTGGGAGAATGACAGAGATAATTAATTTCTTTATTTTCTTATTCACTGATTCTTTGAATGTTGTCCTTTGGGTATTCTACCACTTTCTCCTTTCCATTTCTAATTTAGCAGATCTTTCAAATCCCCCTTCTACTTAGCTCTAAACCTTTATTTCCTCTCTTGTCCTCTCTACCTTTTTAAAAATTTTATTATCTATAATTAGATACACTGAATGAGTGAATAATGTGTTGGTGTCCCCAGGGCCCTGATTTCCCTCTTCCCTTCAGCTGGGTATCCTCCTCTGTGGGCAGTCTGGATCAGTCCATGGGGATAGCCTAGGAGTCAACTCGGTTCCACCCCCCTTTGTATGTTGTTACTAAGGGGGAAAATGTCTCTGGATATTCTCCTCCACCATGGTTCTTACAGTCTTTTTGCCCCCTCTTCCACTCAGTTCCCTGAGTCATGGTGGGTGAGTATTAAGGCTGCTTTACTGTTGAGGTCTTAGTGGCCTTCTGCTTGAGGTTGTGTTGATGATTGTTGGTGTCTCTCTCGATGGCTTATCCTGGGTTGACTGATTTGCTGTGGTTATAAGTCTCTTGCTCATCTCATCACTCTGCGGGGTTCCATGTGAGCCTCCACGGTTCCTCTCTACCTTTTAATCTACATTTTCATCTGAACCATTGTCCTCTTTTCCAAATGAAATTTTGTCCCTTGAAATCCCCCAACAACTTCTAATGGCTCATTGGATAAACAAACTATCTTAACATATCCACCAGCCTTTCTATGGAAATGTGGTCCCTATGCTGGAATGTGGCTACTCCTGAGAGCTCGTTAGGTGGAGAAATGAAGGCCTGATTGCAAGGCTTTGTGTTCTCTGGACTGAATACCTACTTAACAAACCTGCTTAACATTCATGCATCTCTGAGAATCCTAGGAGTCGAAGTCCATATGCTCTAGGCCTAAATATTAAAAACTAGTCAATCAATCTAGCTGTTAAATAAAATATGCTTTCTCCTCTCTTGACAAACACCTTGCTAATAATCTAGAATGCCAGGTTTTCTTCAGAATCCTGGCACTTCCTTGGGTTCCATGAGATAATCTGCCAAGGGAACCTTTAGCTGAATAAACATTGTGATCACTTCCAACATTTGCCTCAGTGGCCTAGAAGGGGACATTAGCATGGATTCTAGAAGGACCTACTTCCTTTGTCCCAGAATGTCTTGTGCCACGGAGAAGGACACTGTTGGATTAAAGCCTGATCAGGGCCTTTTATATCAGGTTCTGTCTTTACCTCAGTTGATGATCAAGACTGCATTCAAGCCATCCCTTGAGGAAACCAACATCCCCTCAACTTTGCTCACTTCTTCTTAATGTAGGATATCTGCATTTGATCGTTCTTCCTAGAGAGGTATTTACCCTTCAAGTTCCATAGATCTTTAAAATATCAATTCAAGGATTCTTTTACCCAAAGAGAAAGCTGTCGCAGCCTCTCTGATAAAGCCAATTTCCCTAATTGTGAATTTGCATGATGAATCCTGGTCTCTTATTTATTTATGCCCATTTTACCCTAAGAATATACATCCCTCAGGGTAGGAGCCATGACTAACTTTGCTCTACCAGGGAGGCTGTGTTATAGTATACAGTATGTGTTGCTGCATGTTTGTGGAATGATTGAATAAATGAAGACAGGACTATTTTGTTCTTGAAAACAACTAAACAGACCGTGGTTGGTTTCAGTGGTTGATCAGGAAAGCTTTCTTCTGGTCTCTATATGGGCACAGTCCAATGGGTCCTATAATGCTGTGAGGTATTGCTTAGAATTCTCCAGTGACATTTTAGATACTCTGCAAGATGTGTATAGAGTCTTATTCTGTTTAAGAAAAGACTATTTATTCTTTTATAGAAAACCATGTTTTATGAAATTCACATTATGTTGGGAGGTATCCATTTGTACCTTTATTCAACCTAAGTGTGGAGAGCATAGGTCACTATATTCTCTGTTTTGTAAGGCTTTTAAACTGAAATGATTAGAGCAGTTGTAAGTTTGCAGCGAATTCAAGAGCAAGGTACAGAGACTTCTCATAGAACTTTTGCTCGCCTGTGCCCAGCCTCTTCCATTACCAGGACCCATCACCAGAGAGCTCCATTTGCTGCAACCGATGGACTTTTACTGACACCAGCATCTCACTAAATCCATAGTTTATACTGAAGTGTGTACTTGGTCTAGAACATTCTACGTGTTTGGAGACATATGTAATGTCATGAATCCACATTTATGATACACAAATTGTGATGATTTATACTGACTGAGAAGACCCAGAATCACCTGTGAAGGATGATCTCCATCATCAGGTTGAAGCAGGAAGACCCACCTTATCTGTGGGTGAGGTCCTGGGATATATATATATATATGTATATATATACATATATATATGTATGTATATATATATACATATATATATACATATATATATATATATAGAGAGAGAGAGAGAGAGAGAGAGAGCTGGCTTAGTGAGCTGGCTTAGTGTTTCCTCTTTTTTGCACCAAATGTGACCAGAGCTAGCTGTCAAGCCATCCCGGCCATAATCACTGCCTGCCTTCAACTGATGTTTGTCATGTATTTTGTCCCAGCAATGAGAAGGGAACTGAAACACAGAGCATTTTCATTGCCCTAAAAATTCTCTGTGGTCCTCCTTGACACAGAGATCCATGACAACTGCAGATCCGTGAGGACCAATATGATGTTTTTCTTCTGTAGGTCAGATTTTTTCCTTTTCACTTCTTTCAGAAATGTTTCTTCATCTTTGATTTTCTGCAGCTTGGGAATGGTGTGCCTAGGGTATTTTTTTGTTTGGCTTTAGCCCTTATCATGCTCGATGGTCTCTCTGATTTTTAAATCTGTGGTTTGGTGTCTGATATTAATTTAGAGAAATTCTTAGTATTGTTTGAAAATTCCTTCCTTTTTTTTCCTTCTGAAATTCTTATTATGTACATGTGAAGCATTTGTCATTGAATATTTTGTTCTATTCCTTTAAATCTTTGTTCTCTTTCTTATTCAGAGGATTTTGCTGGTATGTTCACAAGCTCGAGATTCTTTCTTTTAACAGCATTCCATTATATTAATAAGCCCATGGTAAGCTTCCTTTATTTCATTTGCAGTATTTTTTATTTCTAATAGTTCTTAGGATTTCCTGTTTCCAGCTTCCATTGTCCATCTGTGCCTACATGTCCACTTTAGATCCCTTAGCAGATTCATCACGGCTGTTTTGACTTTCCAGTCTTTAAGTTCCAACATCTGTATCTTACCTGGTTCTGATACTTGTTCTTTAATCTTCAAATGTTGCATTTTTTTCTTTTAGAAGGTAATATTTATAGTTAGATATTAATATTTTGGGTTAAAGTAACTTACGAATAAACCTTCAGCAATGTGGTGGTGAGTATATAGATTGAAAATATCATTGTCTTTTAATGATCCGTGCCTCAGGTCTGCAGACTTAGATTTTTATTTGTTTATTTATATTTGTAAGCAGAGAGAGAGGGGGAGGGAGAGAGAGAACAAGAGAGAGAGAGAAGAGATACACAGAGAGAGAATGGATGTGTTAAAGCCTCCAGCCACTGCAAACAAATTCCAGATGCATGCACCACTTTGTACTTCTGGCTTTATGTGGGTACTGGCTTATAAATCTTTCTAGACAAGTGCCTTAACTTCTGAGCCATCTCTCTAGCCCTAAAGATTTTATTTGTTAATGTCCTTTAGACTGTCTGGTAGGCTAAAGTTGGATACATCCTGTATCTATGGCTTTCTAGTGTCTTACAATATTCCAGCATTTTAGTCTCTGATTAAATCACTTCTCCTGAGGCTAGACTTGTTGAGAATAATAGCATTTTTTTTCGGGTGCATTTCAAAACCATTCATTTCCCTTCCCCTTGCTAGAACTATAAAGGATTTTTTACTGTGATATTTGCTGTAACACTCAGCTAAAATTAAAGAGGTGAAATTCACAAAATTGGGGAGAGGGCTTCTCCTTGGAACTGGATCTCCTGGGGATTTTAACTCTCAGATTTGTTCATGTGACACTCTAGCAATTCATCAATTACAATTTATATTTTGCCCTCCCCGCACTAGCTCCTGTGTCCCTACCCTGTAAGCCATGGTTTCCTCCATTTTCCCATGCCTGTGCCGGGTCCTGCATCTCTGTTTTGTAAGCCAGGGTCTTCTATGTTTTCCAGTAAGTCTCTCCAATACTGGGGATAATGTTTTATCTTGTATTCTTTTAAAAATATTTTATTTATTCATTTTCAAGCAGAGAGAGAGAGAGAGAGAGAGAGAGAGAGAGAGAGAGAGAGAGAGAGAGAGAGAGAGAAAGAGAACCAGGGCCACCACCTTGTGGGTCTGGTTTATGTGGGTACTGGGGAATTGAACCCAGGGCCTTAGGCACTGGAGGCAAGTGCCTTAACCACTGAGCCATCTCTCCAGCCCTTATCTTGCATTCTTGCCTCTCTTCTGAATCTAAGATTTGATTTGACAATCTGATCAACTTTTTACTTACTAGGGTGGAATGGTGATTTTCATGCTTTTTAAATATGGAACCCACAACCAGAAGGTCCATGGTTTTTTTTGTTTTTTGTTTGTTTTTTTTTTTTGCCTCTTAAACTATCTTATTACCATTAGCCGTGTTTCTCGGCCTTTGTAGTGTAACAACCTGTTCTAAAAGCATAGAAGCTGTGATGGTTCAGTCCTGTGGTCAAATCAATTAGATTAAGAATCAAGATCCACACCTCTTGGGTGGGTCTATGAGAGTATTTCCAGGAATAACTGATGAAGGAAGACCTTCTCCCAGAGTGGGCAACCCTCACAGTGGGGGACTTTATATAAAAAGAGAAGACAGTGCCTTTTGCCTGGCTGCCTGTGTTACCTGCTGGTGTATGCATCTATCCTGCTCTGCTATCCTTTGTAGACATTGGAACCTTCCTTCGTCAGCCTTCCAACATAGACTGAAGACTCTCTAGGATTCCTACAGTCCTTCGACCAGATTGCAAATGCTAAGGCATCCTGCCTTGTGGACTGAGCAGCTACTGGGTTCTCTGACTCTACAGTCTATAGACAGCTACTGTTGGACTTCCCAGCCTATATCCTGTGAACTAATAGAATAAATTCTCTTTATAACACGTGCTCCTTCTGTGATGGTTTGATGCAGGTGTCCCCCACTAACAAATGTGTTCTGAATGCTTGATCCCCAGCTGATGGCAGTTTGAGTATTAGAAACTTATTGGAGCTGTGTTGTTGGGGACAGGCTTATGGGTGTTCTAGCCAGCTTCCCCTTGCCAGTGTTTGGCACATTCTCCTGTTGCTCCTGTCTACCTGATGTTGGCCAGGAGGTGATGTCTACACCTCTGCTCATGCCATCGTTTTCCCTGCCATGATGGAGCTTTTCCTTTGGCTTTATATAAGCCACAATAAACCCATGTCTCCAAATGCTGCCTTTTGTTTGGGTTCTTTGTCACAGCAATAAAAGAAATTAACAACAACACCTTCCATTGGTTCCAATCCTCTAGAAAACCCCAGCGAATACTTAAAATATCAATCGACATTTCCTGTCGTCCATAACTCTGTGGGTTTGTTACAGTATTCTTCTGGACTAGGCCACTTGGTCTAGTCATTGCTGGGGCCTGTCATGCTTCTGTGGGCAGCTGAATTGTCTAAGATGGATTCCCTTCCGTATCTGGAAACATGGTGCCTATTGGCTACGACAGCTAAGTTAGCTTCCAGGTGGCTCCTTCATTGTCATGAGACTAACAAGGGCTCATTTACATGGTGGTCTCAAGGTTTTAGGTTTAACCGGAGCAGGTAAGCCTCAACTGATGCACAGTCTTTCATCTTCCATTGGAGTTATACTTGACAATAGCCCATTGTTTAAAAATACGCCACATGAACAACAAAAAATAAAGGAGCAGAGAAATGAATTCTACTCCTGATTGGAGGAATTAAAAGATTACAGCCATTTAAAAAAATCTATTCCATGCACAAGCCTTTGATTTCTTAAGAGAATACCTACTTCTTCTATAGGCTAACCCCTTGTAAAGATGCTATTTTTCTCCTTAGGTTGGGTCACCAAGAGACATATCTGACAAAGAATGAGAGTAACTGGATTCTGTGGTCAGGTTGAAAAATGACAGGAAATGAGCCACGGACAGACATATGTGATGGTATTTGAAACTGACCCTAAAAGAGAATGGATACCCAGTCAGAGTTCAAGCTCAGAAAGTTCATGGAAGACGATGGCTCCCATTGAATTTATTCCAAACGTGCATCAGAAAGAGATGGGAGTGCCTATCTTGATCTCCAGAAAGTCTGTTACAGGCTGTATTTCTGGAAGATAGTTCAATCTGTTCGGTCAGATGGAAGCCACCATGATTCATGCCTGAGGGCTACGAAGCTTTGGAAATATCATATTTGATTATATTTCTAGCTCAAAATACTTTCTTGGGAAACAATGTATCCAATATCTTAAAATTTTATCTACCTCAACCTTATATTGCCTATGACAGGATGAAACATTCATTATCAGCTGAGGGCACTATGCTGGATCCACAGAGCCCGAGGTGGAAGCCAGATTTCATCAGTCATTTTCAGCATCACTCTTATGAAGTTAAACAATCAATGTCTCCCTTGATTTTTCTCATATATGAAACGGAGGTGATGATAGCATCTACCGTGTTGGTTGTTTTGCAGGTAAAATTAACACATGTATCTAAAATACATATAATTGGATTGGCATGTATTGGGTACTCAACAAATATTAGCTTTTCCTAACTTTTTTAGTGAGCTAGAAATTTATAATTTAACAAAATTATATCTTAATTTGTTACATGATAGGAATTTCATTCAGATTTGTCATTGCTGGGTTTATAATTCAGCTTTTATAAAAGAAAGACCTCCAAATCAGTTAGCTTTTTAAACTTAAGTTTATTTATTTGCTAGGGGAGAGAGAGAGAGAGAGAGAGAGAGAGAGAGAGAGAGAGCCAGAGAGAGCCAGAGAGAGCCAGAGAGAATGGGTGTGCCAGGGCCCAGGGTCGCTGCAGACGAACTCCAGATGCATGTGCCCCTTTTGTACACTTTTGTACACCTGGCTTTATTAGGGGCACTGGGGATTGAACTCAGATTGTTAACTCTTGCAGGCAAGTACTTTAACCTCTGAGCCATCTCTTCAGCCCAGCTGTTTTTTTTTTTATTAAGAAAAGAAAGATCTCCATGGAGAAACTCCTGGATCATATAAATGATTTCTATATATGACTTGATAGCTCTGTACTTAGGTTGAATGCTTGATTAAGCATTTTTTTCTCTTTATATAAGAAAAACAATTGTGAGAGAGCCTATAACTTCCCATACTTACTGGAGCTAAATAATCTATCATATGAGTGATCCCTCATATTTTAATTTTGAATTCATCTCAAGTGATTATAAAAGGCAGTTAAAATATTGCCAAAAGGATTTTTGCATTAAGAGTCATAAAACATTTTTCTTCAAATTTTGTTTTGCTTAGTTTTGTTTTGAGATAGAGTTTTGCTAGGCTGCCTTTAATTCACAATCCCCCTGCCTCCATCTCCTGATTTTTGTTATTAAAGGCATTTGCCAGCATACCCAGTGAGATAAAAAACCCACATTTTAAAATCTGACTCTGTCATAGACGATAGGTGATTTGGTGGATATCTCCTTAATTTCTGAATTATTTTTCTAAATGGAAAATGAAACTTTACAGAGTGGTACAATCTATGTAATACCACTGGCCTGTGTTGAGGGAAGTATGAGAAAGTAGGTACGTATGTGGCAGACAAGTTCTGTGGTGAGCAATCCATCCTCTGGTGGAATTGGGTCTCATCTTGGGGAATTGGTCTATTGGAAGCTTAAGACTGGATTTATGAGTATCCTATCCTTCATGTTCCAGCCTGTTTCCCAAGATAGGTCAAGAGTATCAAAAGCAAAAAAAAAAAAAAAAAAAACAAAAAAACTCAGCAATAACATATTTGTAACAAACATAGAAGGGTTGCCTTGAGTATATTTCTGAGTGTTTCTATGGAAGTTATAGTATAAAGTTTATATTTATTGCTCAACAACCCCAAATTCTCAACTCTGGGCCCTTGGATCAAAAGTCAAGAGATCTAGTTGAAGAATCTGTTTATATTTTACGTGAGCTTGAAAAGTAAGTGGAAAGAAGCACATCTTTGTTTCCCAATCTGTAAAATGGACAAACCAGTCCATCCACCTCATGGTTAGGTTGGAGAACTACTCACATGTAAAATATTTAGATGGTAGTTGATCCATAATCAGTAGTAGATAAGTGAGATTGTTACATTATTATTGATCAGGCCACTAAATGATTTAGGCTGAAATGGGCTTGTGCTTTTAATTGGTTAATACAAAATTCTACATAAGCTACATTTTCTATGGTGTTAAGAGGGCATTTTGCTTTTTGAGTTGCTTTTATCTATATCTGTCTATAGTAAAGTTAGATGGATTCTATTCTATTCTAGTCTGCATTTTGTTTTCAGTGGGAACAATAAAAAATGCAGAGCTATGGACCAAAATTACTGAGTGGCAGATCTCAGTTACTAAGAAGAGCAAGCAAACGTTTCTCCACATTGTTCTAGTAGGATAAGCCCTACAGAGACTTCCAGAAAGCACTTGAATGTCTCCTGAAGAGAATTTTGGCTTCTTCTATCATATTCTATCTTTGAGCAACTGTCACAGTCAGCCACATGCCACTGGGATGAATCTTCAAATCAGGCACAGTTTATGGGAGGAAACAAATTATTCAAGTTACAGAGTGAGGGGAAGTTCTGTAACAGTGAAGGAGATTGGCCCTCTTTCACAGGTCAAATTAGAGAGAAAAACCCATCACCTACCACACACACACAGGGCAGGGAACAGGCAGGAGGCCAAAGAGAATTTCTTCTCCTTTATATAGGCTTAGGGTGGGGTCTTGCAATCCTATACCAGACTTAATGGCTTCCTGAGTCTCTAGAATTTCCTTCCTGCATGGCCCACACAGGAAAGGATGTTTAGTTCTAGCTTCTTTGAACTTCTTTACATCCTGCCCCCTACTGAGAGGCTGCCTTCCTGTAAACATCCTGAGAGACCTTCCCAAGATAATTGAAAAGATCAAGTTGACAACAAAACCTAACCATCATAGTAACCAACTCCTTTCTGATGAGTTCTAGAGACACTGGTGTTGAACAAGAAAGAAGAGTGTATTAGTTACTTCTTGCTTTTCAAATAAATTCAAAATTTAGCAGTTGAAAATAGCAACTATTATCTGGGGGGTCATCTACCTTGGCCAGGGCCAATTAGATGGTTGTTCTGCTGGTCATTTAAAAAAATATCTTCATTATTAATAAGTTTATACATTATATGAGCAATCTTGTGAATGTATCCCCGTTTCCCTCCTCTCTGTCCCCTACCCACTGGGGTCCTTTCTCAGTGCACATACTAGATCTGTCCGTAGGATAGGGGGTATGAACTGCACCAGAGGGAGACAGTTTTTCGTTGTTGCTTTTTTTCCTTCCCCCTTGTGTGTTGTTGTTGAGGGGGGGTGTCTCTGGATATTCTCCCCACCCATGGCTCTTACATTCTTTCCGCCCCCTCTTCCACTCAGTTCTCTGAGTCATAGTGGGTAAGTTTTGAGTCTGCTCTATTATTGAGATCTTAAGTATCTCTGGATCTTTGCCTGGGTTTTGTTGGGTATCGTTGGTGTCTGTCCCCATTGACCTTTCATGGGTTATCAGACTTGCTGTGGTGATTGGTCTCCTGTTTGTCTCATCACTTTCTCATAGGCTTCATTTGGGCCCTATGTGAAGGCTAGGTGTGGTTTGTCTCCTGCCAGGGTGTCAGCCATCACCTAATGTCTTGTTGGTGGAATTGGGTTTCCCAGGTTCTCTTGACTGAGATCCTTCTGGCTATAGTCACCTTAAAGTTCAACATGGAACCATGTCTCATACCTCAGTGCTGGCTTCAGCTGGGTCACTTGTGTCCTGTGTCCAGGAGACTAGCTTGAGATTCTTCATATTGCAGCCACATCGTGAAAGGGCAAAGAAGTCCCATGACATTAAAGAACGTTAACAGGCCACCCCAAGTCAAGTTGTTGAGAAATAGACCCTGCCACTTAATAAAAAATGTTGTGACAACATTGTGGCCATTTTCATCTAACATACGAGAAGAAGGGAAGAGAGAATGTAAAAAACCTCACAGCAGACAATTTTCAATGTTAACAGTGAGTCTTTGAGGAGTGGCCACACAATACATCCTTGTAGTGATTCATAATTTTACAAAAAAACAAGAGGTATCCTTATACGTTCTATTCACTTATGTCTCTCAGTGGTTGTGAAAGACCCCCCCAAGGCCTCTCTCAGGAGAGCGTACCCCAAAACTCCAATAACCACACCAGCAGATGCAAAAGCAAGAGGATTTCATTCTTCGGCTGCGCAGTTGGGCTCCACAAGCAGGCAGATGAATGTCCAGGCAAGATGGAGCCCCGAAGAACAAAGGAGCAGGGTATTTATGGACAGAAGCTATCTAATTATAATACAGCTTAGGTCACAGGGTATGTGATATTTCTATTGGCTCCTTTCCTGTATCTGTATGCCTCTTGATTGGTTACTTCCTTGGAGCCACATCCCAGGGCCAGCCCACATTCCAGGACAGCCATATGCTTCCTTATATGGTGTCTTTTTTTTTTTTACTTCCTGGTCTTTGTGATCAGACATTCTTTAGGGAGGGGGAAGTAAGTCTAAAAATGGAGTCTGCTTTA
>PVHP010052539.1:0-11057 GCA_004024765.1 Zapus hudsonius
AAAAAAAGATATGCATATTAGCTACTGTGGAGGAATTTAAAACACATTCAGCATTAGGAAGCACATAATTTGTGATCCTGTAATTTGACTGCCACATGTATGTTGTTAAGACATTTCCATCAGAAACTTCACATTTAGCTGAAAGAAATGTTACCTAATAAAATATCACTAACTATTGATTACTTGCTATAAATGTTTTCCTTACATGAAGCTACAAACTATGAGAAAAACTTTATTGAATAACTATTAAAATCATTAGAAAGACTACACTTTGCTGGGAAAGAAAATAAACATACCATCATATTAGTAAATCAATATACAACTTTAAAAACTAAAATCTGATAAACCAATAAAAAGTGCATATATGTACCTTTTCACTATTGTAAAATACTTCAGAAATTTCAAAGAATATGATGAGAGGACATTATGTTAGAAATTATAGACTCTGCTTATGTATTAATATGTTGTTTACCTGATGTGTTGGTAAAAATGTATATTTAAAGAAATTTAAGATTTACAGTGGCTCTTTCTATTTCTATAAATGGCACACCATTTAGACCTATTTTTTACTGAGAAAGCTGAAAACATGTAAACATTCTTTTTTTTAAAAAAAAAACACTGGCCTGAGGCACAGGAATGATGAAATAGAGAAGACTTATTAGACTATGAGATGAGAAGACACAAAGGCAATTCAGGGCTACATTTAACCTGGAGCAATGTGGAAAAGATGGTTAAATATGAGCAAAAAGTTTGATAACCTAGAGAACTAAAAGCCAAACCAACAAACTAAAGGAATTGAATTTTTGATCAGGACATTAAAAATGTTATACCAGGAATAAGTGTGAACAAGAGCTTTGCAGATCTGGAGATATGGCTCTGTGTACACATGAGATGCTAGGTTCAGCCCTCAGCAGAAAAGAGGAAAATATGGGAGGGGGCAGTGTGCACTCTTGAAAACCTTCAGACTAACTTTGAGGAGCTCAGAAAATTTAAATCCCTTAAATTTAATTTCTATGTTCCCAGAGGCCTAATGACCGGATAGTCCCTATTATAAGCAAAGTAATCAAAAGCAAACACTAAAAAAGGCCCATACAATTTGATCTCAATGTCTATAAACAGTTTTCAAAGAGTATAGAATTTACTCAGAGAAATGAGAAACCAGAAAACAATACACACAATAGCCAACAGAAACAAAAGCAAAGTGAAAATACATTGAAACATGCTCCAGATACTGGCTAATCAACACACATTAAATCATATGAAATATTAAAAAAAAATTCCAAGGCACATTATCACATGCAACAGTATCATAAAGCAAAAGGCAAAGATAACACTTTCCTAAAGAAACAAAAAGGGAAAAGCTATCAAATACCACCTAGAAAAAAATGAAAACAGGAGGAAAGGTAATTAAATTTTAATGGGGCTCTTTAGGGCTGGAGATATGGCTCGGTGGTTAAGGCACTTGTCTTCAGTGCCTGAGGCCCCCGGTTCAATTCCCCAGTACCCACATAGGCCAGATCCACAAGGTGGTGGCCTTGGTGCTCTCTCTCTCTCTTTCTCTACTTGAAAATGAATAAAGTATTTAAAAAATAACAAAAAAGTTAAGTCAACAAGAAAATATGCCAATCAAAAATACCTAAAACTCTTGAGAATTGGAAACTAATTTTAAAATAGTTAGCCTAGCATGGTGTAACATACCTACCTATACTACCATTACATGGGAGGCAGCGGCTAGACTATGAAGCAAGTTTCCAGCCAATCATAGGTTAACTAACAAAACCTCATTTCATAAAACAACAAACAGAATATTATCAGCAAACCTACACTAAAAAAGGTATTTTTTTAACATTTGACAGGGGATTAGTATCTAGAATTCATAATGAACTCAAAAGATTCAATAAACAAAAATAAGTCATTCAACGAGTAAATGGGCAAAAGAAAAAAACTATGAAGAGTTTTCATCTTTACTTATGGTAATTTGAGACAGGACCTCAATCAAATAGGCCATCATGGCCTAAAACTCACTATATAGCTGAAAATGACCTTGAATTCCTGATGCTCCTGCCCCATCATCCAAGTGCTGAGATTACAGACATGAGCAATTTAAGACAGTTTTCAAATGAAAAACACAAAGATAGAGATGGTAGATTATATACAGAGATACATTATAAAAAATGCTCAGCAACCTTAGCCACCCAGGAAATGCAAAATATCTTACCAAGTGTGGTTAAATTTTGATGTCAACTTGACCTTTCAAGTAATCTTGGGTGGGTCTCTGAGGATGCTCACAGGAAGGCAGCCAGCCTCTCAGTAGGGGGCAGGATGTAAGGAAGCTTAAAGTAGCTAGAAGTAAACATCCTTTCCTGTGTGGGCAGTGCAGGAAGGAAATTCCAATGATTTAGGAAGCCATTAAGTCTGGGATAGAATGCAAGACCCCACCCTAGGGCTATATAAAAGTGAAACAATTTTCTCTTTGTCCTCCTGCCTGTTTGCAGTTTTGTGTGTGTGGTGTTGATGATGGGTTTTTCTCTCTGCTTGGACCTGTGAAAGAGGACTGGCCTCTTTCACTTTTATGGGACTTCCTCTGGATATGTAGCTTAAATAAATACTTTTCTCCCCCAAATTGTGCCTGGTTTGAAGATTCATCTCAGCGGCATGTGGCTGACTGTGACACCAAGTCAGAATGGCTATGAAAAAAACCATCAATGCTAGCAAGCATGTTGAGTGGTAGGGGTAACCCCACCGTACACTACAGGTCAACTATAGCCACTGTGGAAATTGGTATGAAAGTTCCTCAAAAAAATTTTAATACATCTATCACATGGTCTAGATATTCAATTCCAGTGTATATACGGGTAACCAGAGATAATTGCTTATCCATGTTTACTGCAGAATTCTTCAAAATAGTAAAGATAACAGAATTAGCCTACGTGTCCAACAATAGATGAATGAATAAAGAAATACAATATATACATACACCCAATAGTCTTTTCAGCCATAAAGGAGAATGCAATTATTTCATTTGCATAGAAATGAATGGAACTAGAAAGCATCAAGTGAAGCGAAATAAGGCAGATTCGAAATGAAACATCATGTTTTCTCGTATATGTTGAATCTAGAACATACGTATATGACATTAAAGTAGAAGGGAGATGAGACATAAAGAAGAGGTCTAAAGGAAGGTAGAAAATAACAAGAGGGTAATGAGGAAAAAAGAAACTCAAATCTGGCATGTTTTCTCTCATGTAGAATGTAGACTTAATATATAAGAAAACAGAAAAGGATCTATGTGCAGGGAGGAAAGGAAGACACATAAAAAGAATATGGACATAGACTCATATCTTGATACCTGCAGAGGATTGATTCCAGCATCCCTGTAGAAAGCACAATCTAGGAATGTTCAAATTCTTACATAAAATGGTATAATTCAGCATAACTAACATACATCCTTCCACATACATTATGTCACCTCTAAGTTATCTATACCATATAATGCAAAGTAAATGCCATATGAATATTTGTTATCCTATACTGTTTGGGGAATGAAATGAGGGGACATCTGTTTATATGTGATAGAGATGACACTTTTCTCAAATAATTACAATTCAACCACAATTGATTATATCAAAAGGCTGGAAACCATGGACATCCAGACTGATTGTGTGTTTCAAAAATAACTTCTTAGGCTGTATGTGATGGCACACGTCTTTAATTCCAGCACCAGGGAAGGAGAGGTAGGAGGATCACCTTGAGCTAGAGGCCAGCCTGAGACTGCATAGAGAATTCCAGGTTAGCCTGGGCTAAAGCAAGACCCTACTTCAAGGGGGAGGGAGGAACCCCTCTTCTTGGACTTAAGCATGGACAACGAAAAACATACAATTATGATATATATGATATATTATTAAGGGACAGTGGTTTTTAACTTATGACAAAAAATCAAACGTATTAAGAATTTGATTATAATAATCAAAAGATGAATGTCATTAGTGTAAATATACAAGCATAATAAAGAGATAAATTCTCAGTTAATTTAAATAATGCAGAGAGAAAAATTATAAACAATTTAAAAATTAAAACCAAAAGTAAGATGTTACACTTAAATCCAAATATATCACTCAGTTATATTAAATATAATGAGTCAAACTCAAGTTAAAGATCAACGGTTTTCCAACTATGTACTAAATGTTTCTTTTGTACTCCAACTCTCTTTCATCATATCAGGCTGACCTGGCATTCACTCTGTAGTCCCAGGTTTGCCTTGGACTCAAGGTGATCTTCCTACCTCTGCCTCCCAAGTGTGCCACCATGCCAGGGTCTCCCTTTATGGCCTTTTTAAAAAAATTCTTTATTAGAGAGGGGGGGGGCAGACAGAGAGGGACAGAGAGAATGGGCACACCAGGGCCTCCGGCCACTGCAAATGAACTCCAGACACATGGGCCCTCTTGTGTATCTGGCTTTATATGGGCACTGGGGAATCAAACTCAAGTCCTTTTGCATTGCAGGCAAATGCCTTAACCGCTAAGCCATCTCTTCAGCCCTTTATGGCCTTTTATTTCTCTCTCCTATCTTGATTCATAACCTACACTCAACTCTCACATCCCTCATTTACATATAAATATTAAAGTTAGTATCTACATGAGTAATTTTTATGTAAAACTAATGAAATATAAGGTAACATGGTTATGTTAGTAGCATACAAAATAGATATTAGCACAAAAGCCTTATTAGAGATAAAGCAAATTTTATATTATTCAAGCCAAAGACAAAAAAGGAGCTCAACTCTTCTGAAGATACAACCATAAATTTCATAGAATATATTTTACCTAAGCTATAAACATGCACTATTATAATATAAAATATATTTAAGCATACATGCAACATAATAAATTTAACCAAATACTGGATCATATATTTCAAAGTTCTGAAATCTTATGTACTATGTTCTTTGACTTCACTGTAAGTAAGTTAGAAAATAACAAAAAGACTAGGGAATCCCTACATGTTTGAAAAAAAGGAATATGCTTTTAAAGAATAAGCATACTCCTTATTTTTGCCAAAAAGCAAAAAGAGCAAATAATAAAGCAGGAAAACATTTTCAACTTAACACGAGAACTTACAAAGTTTGTAGGAACTACCTAAAATCAGTGCTTGATGAGAATTGTGATTGAGGAGAGCTTCAATGTTGAAAGTTTGCAACCAAATTGTCTTGGGTTATAATTAGCCCCCTCCATAGTCATTCATTACCTACCTCTCTATATTTGACCCAACATCCTTGTGAAAATCAGGTAGAATTCATTTTGGAAGAACAGACTCCTTAGATTCCACCAACCCAAAGGCGAAGAATGTCATTAATGGCTTCTGAAGTCTGTAGCAGATTTCTCTACTTTGCTATCACCCACTGTTGACCTGTGTGTGTGACCTGTTCTAAGTTATTCTATCTATTGCACCAAACAGTGGTCTTTCACACTGCTTTACTCCGAGAGATTCCATTTTACAAGAAATGTTTAATTTCATTTTGAGGGAGGAAATTTAAATGGCATTATCTGGCATCACCCACACACCACAAATTGCCATTTCCTGGGAGTAGAACAGGTACCACCCTACAAATTTATCAGGCTGAATTAGGACAGTAGGGACACATATATAGTGTCATATTAAAGTCCAATCAGTAAAATCAGGCCCAAGAACTTATCAGACATGCCAGATGGGGGACAGTGTAACTGCCTCACCTGGACCCATAAAACAGTAGATACTTAGCACTGTGATAATAATGGCCCCACTGGCTTATCATCTGGCCATCTAGTGGTGCATCAGGGAACTTCTGACTATTCCAGAAGCTCAGCTCAGTTTTTCTGTCACTCAGCTGCCAACCGCATGTCCACCTGCCATTCATGCATTCCTCTGCTGTCTGCACAAGGTCCTGCCCTTGGCTTTGTCTTGCTTCTGCAGCTCAACTCTGAGCCATGAGCTGAATCTCTTCACCAGCAGCCTCTCAAGAGCAGGGTATCGTATGAATATAGAGAATTTTGCATTTCTACTGGTTTCTCAGCTCTAGACTCTTTGAAATTCTCTTGAAACTCTGCCTTTTTAACCCTTTGAAGTCATTCCATAATCTACTTCTGTGCCTATAAATACATTTACTGTGTGATATGTGATTTAAGAGTTAATATTAGAGATTAGAAAAAAGAATCTGTTTCCCTCGGCCACGGTTATCAATGAAAATGGGAGTATTGGACAAATAGCTGCCATTGAATTCACTGTACCTTGTGAATAATTCTGACATTGTAGAAAGAAACAAGTATGTTTATCCATGTTTCCAACATAGCGTGCTCACACCTACCTACCCAATGCTCCCACCAAAGTATTTTTAAATACCTTGATTTATGACTTTGCTCTGGTACTATAAAAATTTAGTATTAATACACGAGGACATACATTTAGGTTAATTTGAATCTGTGTTCCTAGGCCATAGTCACTCATATTTAACTCCAGAATAATCCAAAATAAATTATTTCTTATTCCTTTTGAGGTGAGAACTGTGCTTTTATGCTGACAATCCCAAAATAACTTATAAATATATTTAAGTTGCTTCATTCAAAAATTTCATATTAAACGATCAAGGTTATCATTGTCATTTGAATATATGTCCCCCCCTTTGATTCAGGTGTTTTTTTAACCTGGCTGGAGGAGGTACCACTGGGGGAAGATTCCTTCAGACCCACCCTAAAGTGTCCCTGGGTGCGCGGATCTGAATTCCAGCCCAAAGGTCTAAGAGAGCCATTTGAGCTCTGGAGGGGTCCAACTACTGCCAGATTTTGCGCTTGCTGCTCCTTGGTGTTTGCTGGCTGGTGGTGGTTTCTCTTTCTGCTTGATTTATGAATGAGAGCCACCTGCTTCTGCTATGATGGAACTTCCCCTGGATCTATAAGCTTAAAAAAATTCCTTCCTCCCCTAATCTGTGTTTGGTTTGGATGTTCATCCCAGCAATGCCAATGATAGTTGCCTATGGGCAAGGGGCTATAGTTCAGTGATAGGGTGATTTCCTAGCATGCCCAAGGTTTTTAGTTCAATCCCCAGTATCACACACACACACAAAAGAGAAAATTGTGCGTTGTCTATATACATAGCAAGACATGAGATAGAGCAGAGGGACCCAAACATCCCCTAAAAGTATGCAAGGGGTTTTAGGAGAAAGTCTCAAATAAATACTGCTGAGAATGTTAATTTCTTAGAGATTTACTACAAGCACCTTTTAATGTTTTCTTCTGGTGAGCTGTCCCGTGAATGGCAGCTACAGTCTTCCCTGGTGTCTTGCTGTCTTGAACGAGGAGCTGTGGGCCAAGTAGCTCTTCACCACCATTCTAAGAAACTTCACTACAGCTGCAAGGACCAGCAGCAACAACAACTTGGAAGCCATGACTGTCTCAGGTCTTGTTCTAGTCAAGAATGTTTCGGGCAACTTGCACCAGCTTTGAACATTGTACTCAACACAACACAAAAATACAAGCCTCAGTGAACTCTGGGTGACCCTGCTTACCCTGAAGCTACCTTCTACACCTCCCCAGTAAGATAGCAAAAAGCTTATGGCTGGAGCATATGTATGGTTTATAACTGGTGGAATGGAGAAACTGGAAGCCATGCACGCTCAGGGCTGTGGCTGGCAGGAATACAATGAGAGGTCCTTATCTAGCTATATAATAAGCATGCTGTTTCTTCTGTCTGTTTCCACTCCCATGTTGCAACAATGCCTTCAATAACCTTCTCTCTTTTATTGCCTACTTGTCTCTGTAATGGATAGAGTAGGTTGAGGTGACAATACCAGCAGCACATGAAAACCTGGGTTTACAGTCCCAGATACCAGGAACAGCAACTAAAAGGCACTTGGAGAGTGATTACCAAGGCCAGGTGCCCCCAGAACTCCTGAGGCTGTAAGCCTTCAGTTTACTGAGCAGCAGGAGCCTGTGAAAGTCTGTGAAAGTTAAGAAGGTGGGGGACTAAGACTATGGGAAGTAAGTGGTTATGGTGGCGTGGGACTATAAAAACCACTCTCTGAAAGCAACCCATAGAGCTAGCAAGTTTTAAGGTACAAGAGTCGTAACATCTGAAGCTTAGGAATGACAACAGCAGATGAACAACTGTGAGCTTTGAGGGCCCAAAGTGTGCTCTGACCTTCACACCTAGAGCTCTAAGTCTCTAGTCTCAGGGCCTTGAGCTGTACATCTTATAAGCACAACATGTAAGCCTCTAGAACTCTAGAAATCAAGGATGACAACACTTGCTTATTTTCAATTTTCAGATAAACAGTAAAAGAACTCTCAGTCAGACAACTGTGACAACAAAAGACAGGCCCATATACTTGTAGAAATGTGTGTGTGTGTGTGAGGGGGGGGAGAGGGAGGGAGGGAGAGAGAGAGAGAGAGAGAGAGAGAGAGAGAGAGAGAGAGAGAGAGAGAGAGAGAACACAGAAGGCAGTATTTCCCAAAAGGGGAGGAAAAGGAAGACTTAAGGGTAGTGGATGACCAAAGCACAAAATTAACATTGACTCACACTACAATAAACTGTTACTACTTTGAACAACAAAATCCAAGTTTCATATATATTTCTTTGGTAAGTATATGCAATTTTAGGCTCTCTTTTTTGAAAACCATAAAGACCTAGAGAACTGGCATATTATTTCCTTTTCAGTATACCAATTTTTTAAAAAATTTGCACAGGTGTGTGTATGTGTTTGTGTGTGCAAGCATACCAAGACCTCTTGCTGTTGCAAATGAACTACCAAACACTTGGACCACTTCTCCCCCTCACACCCCCCCCCCCCCCCCCCCCCCCCCCCCCCCCCCCCCCCCCCCCCCCCCCCCCCCCCCCCCGCCTAGGTAAGGTCTCACTCTAGCCCAGGCTGACCTAGAATTCACTATGTAGTCTCAGGGTGGCCTCAAACTCACTGTGATCCTCCTACCTCTGCCTCCCAAGTCACCATACCCAGCTTGGACCACTTTTTTTGTCTAGCTTAAATTGGTGGTTTGAGAACTGAACCTGGGCTGCCAGGCTTTGCAAGCAAACACCTTTAAACACTATGCTGTCTCCCTAGCCTCCATTACACTGATTTTTAAAGTTCTGTTTTTTTTATGGTGGGTATTACTATTAATATGTATTTACATCTTAATTATTTAGAATTATGAGATCTATCATAAAGAAAATATTAAAGAAGTCAGAGTAGAGAAGATTTATAAAACAGTAACTAAATCTTCCACATTTAACAAAACATTGAATTTTTAACTGGGCACATTGTCACCAGAATAAAGAATACATTTCATGGGCTCCTTATATCAAAGTGTAGTCATTTGAGTATGTTCTAGGCAATATAAGATCTAAACTAAATGGTCAATGGCAGTTTTCAGAAAATGTACTTGAAAGACAGTCTCGTCCTTTTCATTCCTTTCTCTTCCTTGCTATCAGCAGGGCGATTACAAGAGCCTCTTAGGCTTATGTGTGGTCTGGGCAATGCAGAATGTGCATGCAGTCAGGAGGGTGCTGAGCACTGGTCTCTGGCATCTCTAACTACAAAATACAGAATGTAGAAAACTGTTAAGATGATATGTGAATGCTTCCATGGGAAAACAATGAACCAACGAGTCAGATGCCCAGGATGGATCATTGCCAGTTCCTGAGGTTTCTCAAGTGATCCACAACTGCTGGCAGTTTGAGAAGAAAAAGTAGTTTTGTAGACATGAGTTATAAACTTGAAATTTGAAATTAGCTCATATTTTCACAGAAATCATGTTTTATTTTAAGGTCTTAAATGTTGAACATTATGCTACAAAAACATTTAGATCATTAGGACCATATTCAGATTTTTTAAATACCTACTTAATTAAATTTGTCCTTTTTCATTATTCTCATTATACTTCATCATACCTCCAATTCACAAAATGACTGTCTAAAAGTTATTCAATGGAGCATAAAAATGTTCCTGAAAACAGTACCAAAACCTGTCACTCAGGTTAAGATAATTAACACTGACAGTGAATGGTTGTGGTGACAGAGAATATGAATACTCCTGAGAGCAACAAATCTGTGATAATTATACATAGCAAAAGCAAAAAGTGCAAAGTGGAAAGGAAGTAAAATTACGTTCATACACAAGATCACACAACCACTCAGTCCCCACCATACGGTACTATAGCAACAAGCATTACTTAAACAAATGATGATGTAAGGCAGGTAAGGCCCAAGTTTTTCACACAAAGTAGTGACTTCTTAAAAAAAAAAATCAAATGAATTTTAATACCCCCCCATTCTTTCTAGGTGGAAATTTGCACATTTTACCCCCACAGCTGAGAAAATAAATAAATAAAAGATACACCCTTTTCAGTTATACCTCTGACCAGAAGAACAAGCACAATTTATCTAACTATCCACATGTTTACTAAACTACTCATAACCTGTAACAAATATGATGATTGGAAAGGAACAGAAGATAATAGCAGTGGTCCATCTATCAGATGATAGATGGATTATATTGTGTCAAGTATCAGTGAAATCAGAGTTACAAATACAACTATAAATAGATCACCTTAGAGCTGAACAAAACCAGTGATGAACAAAGAACTAATTAATTCAGCAACATTGGGAACTGTATATGAAAGATTAAGTGTTTAGCAAATGTCAATTCTATACACTGCTAAAAATCCAAGCTGCCAAATTAGATTGAGTTGGTCAGTTTAGAAAGCTGAAAGGAGGCGGAGCAAGATGGTGAATGAGTAACAGTGTCGCCAGGACTCTCTTCGGAAAGTTTTGATTTCTTTAGCAGGGATCCAAACTTTAAACACAGGCCGGACCTGAGTTCGGGCCCTCCCTCCCTCCCCACCCCCTGGGCCAGAGCAGACGGGGTTCACCAGCGGCTCTCTGCTCCCCTGCAGAGAGCCGAACCTTCCTCCACCACAAGCTCCTGCCATTATCCCCTCGTGGCAGGTTCTAAGGGCGCTGCCAATTGAGCCACTTCCCCTTGTGGGAGCATCAGATCCTCAGACGTGCTTATCTCCACGACCCCCCCCCCC
>PVHP010052540.1:0-11041 GCA_004024765.1 Zapus hudsonius
GCCCTAGACCATGGGATGGGGGACAGAGGCTGGAGAATCTCAGGAACTTAACAGAAAACAGCAGTGCTGAGTGGAGGGACAGACCAGTCTTGAGGAAACCCATGGCTGGGCGAGAAAAAGGGGACCCGAAGTTCTCCTCTGCCTCCCCTCCACACACACACACACACACACACACACACACACACACACACACACGTTCATAGACTACGTATGACACACCACACATGCAGAAAATAAGTCCCAGGTGAAGTGGCTATGTTTTTTATTTGGTGTGTGTGTGTGTGTGTGTGTGTGTGTTTTGTTTTTTGAGACAAGGTCTCACTGTGGTCCAGGCTTACCTGAAACTCACCCTGTAGCCCAGGCTGGCCCTGAACTCACAGCGATCCTCGACATCAGCCTCCCAAGCGTTGGATTATAGACAGGAGCCACCACGATGTCTGCTTTCAGAAGCGGCTACGTCTCTTGTCTCGCTGGATTCACGTAAATAGCTTTGTGAGTAGCAGCAAAGCCAGTCACACTTTACTCCAACCTGACAAGTGAGGAAAGCAATGTTTAAACAATTTGTCTGCATTCACCGGAGAGACTCGGATATCTTTAAAAATGTCCAGAAAAATGTTTACATAACAGGCGCTGAGTCTGTCATTTATTCTATAATCTCAGTGCCACCAGCAAATAAACCAACACGATGAATACTTTGTGGGGACAATGGAACCCCAGGCATGAATGGATGGCAGACCTTGATCAGTTCCCTAAACTCTTTCGAGACGGTGGCACCTGGGGACTCAGGCTCACACCACGGCACAATGAGGGGACCATAGCACAGGGACCAACCGTAGGCTTTTCAATAGTCCAGATCCGCCCAAAGAATCCTTAATACCAGAAATCACAACAGTGAATTTAACTCCTTTGAAAAAAGGAAATCTAGGAGGCTGGAGAGATGGCTCAGTGGTTAAGGCATTTGCCTGCCAAGAGGAAGGACCCAAGTTCAATTCCCCAGTACCCATGTAAAGCCAGATGCACAAGGTGGTGTATGTCAAGTTTGTTTGCAGTGACCGAGGCCCTGGCATGCCCATTCTTCCTCTCGGTCTGACTCTCAATCTCTCTCAAATGAGTAAATAAATAAAATATTTGAAAACTATAGGGCTGGAGAGATGGCTCAGCGGTTAAGGCACTTGCCTCCAGTGCCTAAGGCCCTGGGTTCAATTCCCCAGGACCCACATAAGCCAGACCCACAGGGTGGTGGCCTTGGTGCGCTCTCTCTCTCTGCTTGAAAATGAATAAAAAAATATTTTTTTAAACTATGAGAATAATTTTTTTTAAATCTATGGGGTTGGAGAGATTGCTCAGTGGTTAACGCACTTACCTACAAAGCCTAAGGTCCCAAGTTTGATTCCCCAGTACCCACTTAAAGCCAGATGCCCAGGGTGTCACGTGCATCTAGAGGTTTGTTTACACCAACCAGAGGCCCTGGCACACCCAATCTCTTATCTGTCTCTCTTCTATCTCTCTCTTCACTTGCAAAAAAAATATTTATTTAAAAACATATTTTAAAATATTTTTTTTATTTATTTTCAAGCAGAGAGAGAGAGACAGCACCAGGGGCATATGTGGATACTGGGGAATTGAACCCAGGGCCTTAGGCACTGGAGGCAAGTGCCTTAGCTGCTGAGCCATCTCTCCAGCCCTAAAAACATATTTTAAAAAAATCTATGGACCAAATTGTGACTTCCTGTTTGAGTCCAGGAAACTTTCCCAACATCATGGGTACAGAAAAGAATTGTAGATTAACACATACTGTCCCTTGCCACACAGGTGGCAGGACACTTAGAAATCTAGTTAAGCTACAGAAAATCTTCATAAATCTGGGAGGGATTTAGGTCTCGGTGTGCTTTGGTCTACCCCATCATCAGATCTGAGTTGGCCCTCGTCTCCCAGCATCCAGACTCCCCAGGTGCGGGAAGATGAGGGAGAAAGGGAGGAAGAAAGAAGTGATTTTTCTCTGATCCACCTTTTGTGTGAGGCAAGCAATTAGGTGCCCGCAAGGAGATGGAGGAGTCTGAAGGCTGCCTCACGCCTGTGTTTTCACAGTTCCCTGTTTGCCTTTTAAGAGCAGGTGAGCGCTGGAAAAGTCCAAGGAAAGACCCCTGGCCATGGCTGCACAGGCCACCTGCTGACATTTTCTCTGAAATCACATGTATTTATAAGTGTTTAAATTTTATTTTATTTTTAAATATTTTATTTATTCATTTTCAAGCAGAGAGAGAGAGAGAGAGAGAGAGAGAGAGAGAGAGAGAGCACCAGGGCCACCACCTTGTGGGTCTGGCTTATGTGGGACCTGGGGAATTGAACCCCGGGCCTTAGGCACTGGAGGCAAGTGCCTTAACCTTGAACTTGGGTCTTTAGGTTTTGTAGTCAAGCACCTTAAGTGCGGAGCCATCTCTCCACCCCCCCCCATTTATTAACTTTGTATTGACAACCTTCGTATTTATAGACTATATTACTGTGATCATAACCCTCTCCTACCACCCTCCCTCCCCCTCCTTAATGCCCCTCCACTGAATCCCTTCTTCTTTCTATCTTTTCTCTTCTACTTGGATGTCAGGCACTGTGAGGTCATGAATATCAAGGTCATTTTGTGTCTGGATGTCAGCATTGTAAACACTCCTCCCCTTCCTTTGGCTCTTCCATTCTTTCCTCCACCTCTTCCGCAATGATCCCTGACCTTGGAGGGTGTGATAGAGATGACCCAGTGCTGGACACTCCGCTGTCACTTCTTCTGGGCACTGGTTTGTCGTCTCCCCAGTGGGCAGGGAGCACACATTTGTCATCCTATCACCTGAAAGATCGAGGCAGAAGAATGAAGAATTCAAAGTCATTCCCAGCTGCATAGTAGAGGCCAGTCTGAGGGAAATACAAAGAAAGGAAAATACAATCCCTAGACTGAAGTGTAAAAATGAAATCAACCAAAACAGTAAAGAAGAAAACTTTCAGTAGAATGACTAAAGTTAGATCAAATCTATGTACATAACAAAGACAGGAGGCTTTGGACTCCTGAAGGGCCAGCCTTCTGCTTCAGCCTTCCAAGTGCTGGGATTAAACAAGTCAACAGCCATACCCAGCATTACATGATAGATAGGTGTTTTGGTTTGTTTTTTTGAGGTAGGGCCTCACTCTAGCCCAGGCTGACCTGGTCCTCACTCTATAGTCCCAGGCTGGTCACAAACTCCTAGTGATCCACCTACTTCTGCCTCCAGAGTGCTGGGATTAAAGGTGCGCCCACCACACCCTGCCTCCTGCCTCTTTTCTTAAGCCCCTATACCCAAATTCATTAGCAATTTTATCAATTCTTTTTTCAGAATCTATCCTAAATCTTGATCAGTACTTTCCCTGTTCCCACCCTGGTCTACACCACCACTACCTCCCAATGCCTCCATTCCCTACGTCAGACCCCCTTTCCTGTCCATGTACAGCACAGACCCCCCAAAGCCTGATTTTGCTTTTTTTTTTGGGGGGGGAGAGGGTAAGGGATTGCTGAGGGGTTTTCTTTTCTTTTCTTCATCAGAAAGAGTTTTGCTACATAGCCAAGGTCGACCTTGAACGCCTTGATCTCCCTGCTCTAGTCTGTCCACTGCTAAGATTACAGGTATGGATATCACACTCTGTTCTGAGACCCACTTATTCTTTTGAAATTTGGTTCCGGGCTGAGATGAGGCCTCAGTCAGGAAAGGACTTGCCTTGCAAACTGAGGGCATGAGTTCAGATCCCTAGCTCCTGTGTAGATGCCCGGCATGGTGGCACCTGCAATGTAAGCGAAGCAATCGGGAGGCTAGACTAGCTGAGTCAGGAGCTCTGGTTTCAGTGAGAGACCCTCCCCAAAACACAGGCGGAGAGCAAGTCAGGAAGACATCTGATGTCAACCCCTGGCCTCCATAGGCACACGTACATATGGCCATGCATGCGTGCTGCATATATAGATACTTGAAGATACTCATATCTTACTGTTGCTTCTCTTCTTTTTTTAAATTTTATTTTAATTTTAAATTTTATTTTATTTATTTATGAGAGGGAGAGAGAGAATGGGCACACCAGGGCCTCCAGCCACTGCAAATGAACTCCAGACACATGCGCCCTCTTGTGCGTCTGGCTTTATATGGGCACTGGGGAATCAAACTCTGGTCCTTCTGCATTGCAGACAAACGCCTTAACCGCTAAGCCTCTCTTCTTGAAGGAAAAGCCCCAGATCACAATCCTCACTGTGTCTGATGAAACCGCACGCCATTGTCCTGTCTTTTCCAGTGCTTGGCCTTGTTCTTGTGCTTTTGGAGGCAAAGACTCACTCTTGCCAAGGCTGACCTTGAACTTGCTTTGTAGCACAGGCTGCTCTCAAGCTCACAGCATTCCTCCTACCTCAGTCTCCTGACTGCTGGAATTGTAGGCTTCCGCCACTGCCCAGCATGTCATCCCCCCAAGCTGGCCCTCACCCCAGGGCCTCTGCCTTTGCGCCACCCTCTGTCCCAAAGCTCTTCTCCAGACATCCGCAGGAATCCCCCTTCCTCCCTTTATGTCACTCAGTTGAAGTCCTCACCAGCAAGTGCTTCTCTGATCCCCATGTAGAATGGACTTCCCCATCCTTCCCAGGACTCACTAGCTCCCTCCTCTTGCACTTGGTCTTTTCCTGCATCACCTGCCCCAAGGCGCTAGAGACAAGAGGCTCTGATGTGCCCATTCTCTCTCTCTCTCTCTCTCTCTCTCTCTCTTTCTCTCTCTCTCTCTCCCTTTATTTATTTGCCAGAAGAGAGTTAGAGAGGGGCAGAGAGAAAGAGAATGCACAGGTGTGCCAGGGCCTCCAGCTACAGCAAATGAACTCCAGATTCCTGTGCCACTTTGTGCAGTGGCTTTATGGGGGTACTGGGGAATTGAACTCCGGGGTCGTTAGGCTTTACAGGCAAGCACCTTAATCGCTGTACCCATGTAAAGGCAGATACACAAGGTGGCACATGCATCTAGAGTTTGTTTGCAAGGACTAGAGGCCCTGGCATAACCATTCTCTCTCTTTCTGTTTCTCTCTGCTTGCAAATAAATAAATAAAAATATTTTTCGAGGGCTGGAGAGATGGCTTAGCGGTTAAGTCATTTGCCTGCAAATCAGAAGGACCCAAGTTTGATTCCCCAGTGCCCACATGTAAAGCCAGATGCACAAGGTGGTGCATGTGTCTGGAGACCCTGGTGCACCCATTCTCTCTCTCTCTCTCTCTCTCTCTCTCTCTCACTCACACACACACTATCAAATTCAATAAATAAATAAAATATTAAAATAAATAAATAAAAATAAAATGTATGCTTAAAAAATTAAAATAAAAATTATTTTTAAAAAACCTTTCAGGATCAAGTAATTCCTAGCTAAGGAACAAAAAGTAAAGCATTCCTCGCCCCGGTGGGTTTGGATGGAGACAGGTAATAAAATCAGGTATAGATCCAAGAGGAGACATTAGAGAGAAATCAAGTTGAATCTACAAATGTTACACATGAAGCTGGTTGTGGTGGCGCACGCCTTTAATCCCAGCACTCGGGAGGCAGAGGTAGGAGGATCCCTGTGAGTTCAAGGTCACCCTGAGACTACATGGTGAATTGCAGGTCAGCCTGGACTAGAGCGAAAATTTACCTTGAAAAACTAAGGGAAAAAAATCAGCAAATTGAATGAAGGATGATTTAAGATCAATGACTTTACCCTTAACTACCTAGTGAGTTCAAGGTTGAATGACACTTTTTTTTTTTTTTTTTTTTTTTTTTTTTTTTTTTTTTTTTTTTTTTTTTTTTTTTTTGTATTTTGAGGTAGGGTCTCACTCTAATAGTTCAGGATGACCTGGAATTCACTATATAATCTCAGGCTGGCCTCAAACTCACGGTGATCCTCCTACCTCTGCCTCCAAAGTGCTGGGACTAAAGGCATGAGCCACCAAGCATGGCTGAATGATATTCTTTTTTTTTTTTAAATTAAGACTAGCAGGAGACATTAGCAGGAAGAACTCTGTGAATTTGAAGCCAGCCCGGGACCATAGAGTAAGCTTCAGGGTCAGCCTGGGCTAGAGTGAGAACCTATCTGGAAAAAAACAAAAATAAAATAAAATAAGAAATAAAAAATAAATAATATGCATAGCACATGCCTTTAATCCCAGCACTTGGAAGGCAGAGGTAGAAGGATTACTGTGAGTTCCAGGCCAGTCTGGGACTACAGAATGAATTCCTTCCTTGGTCAAGCCTGGGCAAGAGTGAGACCCTACCTTGAAAAACCAAAATAAATAAATAAATGAATAAATGAATGAATAAATAAAACAAAATGAAAGAATAATTGGGGCTTGAGGGTTACAAAAAAAATTAAAGGAAAAAAATTAAACCTTTAGCGTTGCCACGACGCTGGGAGCAATTGTGATTCCCAGCACTTGGAGATAAAGGAGGAGGGTCAGACATTCAAGGTCATTTTTGGCTACCCAGTTTCAAGCCAGCCTGGCTAAGTGAGACTGTCTCAAACAGAACAAAACAGCAAAATAAAGTGCACATGAGCTGACATACTACCAACCTCCAATACGAAGCAAGAACAGCAAAACCAGCCAGGATATTTGCAAGGGTTTCACTGGAAATCTGGTTTTTTGCTGGTGTTTTTGCACTAGTTGGATGGTTCAGTAATAAAGATGAGGATTAAGAAAAAAACTAAATAAAGAAACTTGAGTCTTGCTGGCCTGTCTGAGCTGGAATGCCTTCAGCCAGCTGAGCCTCAGGGAAGCTGCTAGGACCCCCCCACCCCCCCCACCCCAGGGCCCAGGACAACTCATCTCCTGGTAATAGGTATCTATCACTCACATTCCTTATGTGGAATCCTGGAATTATTTATGCAACTATTTGATTAATGACTATCTCTCCTTTCAAAGATAGTCTGTCTCCTTCCTTCTTTTCTCTCTCTTTTCTTACTATATGGCTCTGTATGTGTCCTGGAACTCTCTATGTAGACCTGGCTGGCCTCAAACTTGTAGTAATCCTCCTGCCTCTGCTTCACAAGTACTGGGATTACAGGCTTGACGCAGCATGTAAATACTTTTATTCAGTATTTATCTATTTTTTAACTTTTTTGTTGTTTTTTTTTTTTTTTCAAGGTAGGGACTCACTCTGGCCCAGGCTGACCAGGTACTCTCTCTAGTCCCAGCCTGGCCTCAAATTCAAGGTGGTCCTCCTACATCTGCCTCCCCAAGTATTGGGATTAAAGGTGAGCACACCAGGCTATTTTTAAACTTTTTTTTTTCTTTCGAGGTAGGATCTCACTCTAGCCCAGGCTAACCTGGAATTTACTATGTAGTCTCAGGATGACCTTGAACTCATGTCAATCCACCTGCCTCTGCTTCCTGAGTGCTGAGATTAAAGATTTGCACCACCAGGCCTGGCTTCTTTTTTTTTAATTTATTTTTATTTTTTATTTATTTATTTTTTGGTTTTTTGAGGTAGGGTCTCGCTCTAGTCCAGACTAACCTGGAATTCACTATGTAGTCTCAGGATGGCCTTGAGCTCAAGGCGATCCTCCTACCTCTGCCTCCCGAGTGCTGGGATTAAAGGCGTGTGCCACCACGCCTGGCATTTATTTTTTATTTTTTATTTTTATTATCCATAATGAGATACATTTAATGAACAAGTAATGAGTTGTTATCCCCAGTTCCCCAAAGCTCCTCTTCCCCATGCCCAATTAGCTGGATATCCTCCTCTGCGGCCAGTCTGGATCAGCCCATGGGGTAGAGGGTTATGGACAGCCTAGGAGTCAGCCCAGTTCCACCCGCCTTAGTATGATGTTGCTGAGGGGGGCTATGTCTCTGGATATTCTCCCCCACCAAGGCTCTCACAATCTTTCCACCCTCTCTTCCGCTCAGATCCCTGAGTCATGGTGGGTGAGTATTAAGGCTGTTTTATTGTTGAGGTCTTAGGGGGTCTCTGTACTTCTGCTTTAGGTTGTGTTGAAAATCGTTGGTGTCTGTCTGGCTTATCCTGTGTTGACTGATTGGCTGTGGTTATGGGTCTCTTGTTTATCCCACCATTCCCTGCGGGGTTCCAGATGAGTCCTCCACAGTAAGTCTGGTGTGGCTCATCTCTTGCCAGGATGTCAGCCATCGGACCAGGCCTGGCTTCTTCAAACTTTTCATTGATAATTTGTGCACATGTACATAAAGTACATAAAGTACATAATGTACTTTGGGGTCCAATCCCCTCCCATTACCTTCTTCTGTCCCCTCCCCCATTCTCCTACCACGGAACCCCTTCTTTCCAATTAATCCCTCTTCTGTTTCTTTGTCCTCCTCCACCATCCATGATGGATGGACAGATAGGACCAATATTGTGCAGCTAACAATGGGCAATGTGAGGCCATGAAGGCAATGGCATCTGATGACAGCACATCTGGAAGGCGGTGCTCCAAAGCTGCCTCTTAGGTTCTCTCCACTCTCTCTTCCACATAGTTCCCTGAGCCTCGGAGAGGTGATACGGATGCTTCATTTGGGGCTGAGCACTGAATACTCAGTTACTGTGTGCTCACTTCATCAGTACATATGCGAAAATTGGACCCATACAGAGATTAGCATGGCCCCTGAGCAAGGATGACACGCAAATGCGTGAAGCGTTCCATATTAAAAATAAATGAATAAGTAAATAAAAGGTCACCCAGTGTGGTGATGCACACCTTTAATCCTAGCACTTGGGAAGATCGCCTTGAGTTCAAGGCCAGCCTGAGACTACATAGTGAATTCCAGGTCAGCCTGGGCTAGAGCGAGACCCTACCTCGAAAAACCAAAAAAAAAAAAAAAAAAAAATAAATAAATAAAAGGTCACCCAGTGTGGTGACTCACGCCTTTAATCCCAGCACTCGGGAGGCAGAGGTAGGAGGATCGCCTTGAGTTCAAGGCCAGCCTGAGACTCCATAGTGAATTCCAGGTCAGCCTGGGCTACAACGAGACCCTACCTCGAAAAAACAACAACAACAAAAGTCCCTTATTCTCAGAACTTTGATGAGTTTTGCATCTCCCCATAGTCTCTACCATCTGCAAAAGAAGTTCTCCGTCCAAAGGTGAAAGAAGCCCTCATCTATGGACATGAACTTAAATTTTTGCAGGGCAATTTGACAGACACAGTGTATCCACTTAGCTATGTTTTTTTCTTGTTTCATCACCTCTTGTTATGTAGCCCTGGCTGACCCAGTGCTCACTCTCTAGCCCAGGCTGGCTTCAAACTCACAGCAATCCTCCTGCTTTGGCCACCTGGAGAGCTGGGATTACACAGGGGTTCTGCGGATCTGACCTCAGCTCCTCAAGCTTGAATGGCATGTGCTTTACCAACTGAGCCATCTCTACAAACACCAATTCTCTCTTCTTAAAAAAACATTTATTGGGCTGGAGAGATGGCTCAGAGGTTAAGGCACTGCCTCCAGTGCCTAAGGCCCCGGGTTCAATTCCCCAGGACCCACATAAGCCAGACCCACAAGGTGGTGGCCCTGGTTCTCTCTCTCTCTCTCTCTCTCTCTCTCTCTCTCTCTCTCTCTCTGCTTGAAAAATGAATGAATAAAATATTTTTTAAAAATTAAAAAATATATATTTATTTACTTATTTATTCATTTATTTGCAAGTGAAGAGATGAGAGAGAGAGAGAGAGAGAGAGAGAGAGAGAGAGAGAGAGAGAGAGAGAAAGTACCAGGGCCTCCAGCCACTGCAAACAAACTCCAGGTGCATGCACCACTTTGTGCATCTGGCTCTATGTGGGTACTGGGGAATGGAACTCAGGTAGTTAGATCTTGCAGGCAAGCACCTTAACCACTGAACCACCTCTCCAGACCCAGTTCTGTCTTTTTTTGTTTGTTTGTTTTTGGTTTTTCGAGGTAGGGTCTCCCTCTAGCCCAGGCTGACCTGGAATTCACTCTGTAGTCTCAGGTTGGCCTTGAACTCACAGCGATCCTCCTACCTCTGCCTCCCGAGTGCTGGGATTAAAGGCGTGCGCCACCACGCCCGGCTAAATTCTGTCTTTTTAATGGGCTTTATGAGCCTCTGAATCCACCTTCCAGCGTCCTCCACTGCCCTTGCTCCTGGGCCTCTGCTGTTTCTTCCCAGATCAGCGCCTGCAGCCTCACCTGCCTCCCAGGAGACCTGCCAACTCTTACACTGGCCAGGGTTGGAGTCTCTCTCAGACCATCATTCCTCCCTCTGCTGCAGCCTTTGTCGGAATGGAAGCTTCCGATGGCTTCTTGGAGGAGGATGACACAGCAGAGCGCAGTGAGGTCCACAGCGGACAGTAATGTCTAGGGCTGGGACAGCTCTCCGGGCTGCAAGCACCGCGTCCCTCCCATGGAAGGAAGGTTAGTTAGAAAGTCGACGAAGAGAGACGCATGCAACAGCGGCCAAGGGGGGTCTTACCTTCCCAAAACCCAGCAAAGGGGGAGAATCTTCTAGCTGCAATGACTGCTGTTGTAGCCAACTTATTCTGTTGCTGCGCAGAAAGAACCCAAGCAAAAGAGGCTTGGGAAGGAATGGGTTTTATTTGGTTTATGGGCTCAAGGGGAGACTCCATCCTGGCAGGGAAACGATGGCATGAGCAGAGGGGTGGACATCACCTCCACCATGGCACTGGAAACAGTGGCAGGAAGGTGTGCCAAACTCTGGCAAGGGGAAGCTGGCCGATAACCCCTAAAAGCCTGCCCCCAACAACGCAGATCCATTGAGGTTGTCAAACCCAAACTGCCATCAGCTGAGGATCAATCAATCAGAACACATTCATTTGTTTGTGGGGGGCACCTGGATCCAACCATGGCAAGTGCCAAGGGGCCAGAGAGACCCGATGATGGAAGGCTGAGCAACTCTTCTGCAGGAGTGCAGGGAGGTGTGAGTGAGGGAAGGGGAGTAGTGCTTGGAAACATGGACAAGTCTGGGTTCGAAATCTGAGCTAAACTTCGCAAAGATTCATGGGAGTCTGCCCATGTGAAACTGGGGAGGATGGCATTTTCTATCTTTTTTTTTTTTTTTTTT